>CM042569.1:6166932-6204432 GCA_023630585.1 Cranoglanis bouderius
AGAAAACCCAGTGGACCAACACCAGCAGATGACATGGCACCCCAAATCATCACTGACTGTGGAAACTTCACACTGGACTTCAAGCAACTTGGATTCTGTGTCTCTCCACTCTTCCTCCAGACTCTGGGACCTTGATTTCCAAATGAAATGCAAATTTTACTTTCATCTGAAAAGAGGACTATGGACCACTGAGCAATGGTGTTTTGAGTAAAAAGGTGTTTGGAGTTAATTAGCTGATTAGAGCTCTTCTCAGGTCGACATTGCTGTATTTTAAATTCTTTATTCTAATATTTTTGAGATACTGGATTTTCCAGTATCTCATTTCCATGAGCTGTAAGCCGTAATCATCAAGATTAAAACAAAAAGGCTTAAAATATTTCAGTTTATGTGTAATGAATCTAGAATATATGAAAGTTCCACTTTTTGAATAAAATTATGGGGGAAAAAATAACTTTTCCAC
This sequence comes from Cranoglanis bouderius, assembly GCA_023630585.1. Classification (NCBI taxonomy): domain Eukaryota; kingdom Metazoa; phylum Chordata; class Actinopteri; order Siluriformes; family Cranoglanididae; genus Cranoglanis; species Cranoglanis bouderius. The sequence goes on from CM042569.1 coordinate 6,167,393, forward strand.
GATATTCTAATTTTTTGAGATGTACCTGTACAAGTAAAGAGTCAGGAAGAGCTTGAGAATGTGTAAAATGTACTAAGAACATGTAAGAAAGTCCAGACGTCATTTGGCTATAATGCTTTGCATTGTATTATAATAATATAATAATAATAATAATAATAATAATAATAATAATAATAATAATAATAATAATAATAATAATAATAATAATAATAATAATTATTATTATTATTATTGCTATTTTTATTTATTTATTTATTTATTTATTTATTTATTTGAAAATATGCTCATTTGAGAAAAAAAAACATCTGTGTCTGCTTTATATAATGAGTGGAGAGACACTCATTCTCAAAGTCTGATAGCACTCATACACATATTGTGGGCTGGAGGTTACATCCAACTATGCTGTCTTTTGTTTATCAACTACAAAGTGAAACTTTGTATTACAAAATTAGCTTCAGGGGTTTTGTCTTTGCTTTGAGGATTTCATGTTTACATTACTGTCTCTGCTTCATTAGCTAAATGAAGACAATTTACACAGGCTTTCACACTGCCACTTTACTCTATGGACAACCTTTTATTATGCAGTCAAATTCTTATCCAATACTTCCTTGATCTAAGCTGAACTGCATCATATGTTTATACATTTTGTATACTCTGTTACTGCAGATTCAATGAACAGCAACATAAATTAGCACTATGTTCAATTTCATCACTTGTTCACACATAGACACATAATTAACCCTGTTTTCGCAGTCAGGTTACACCACCGAAGTCCCAGTGCTACATATTATAATCCCCAGTTTGGCCTTGTTAGCTACTCTATTCTACAGTACCTCTCACAGTCTCCTAACCTGGGAATGCCTATTCCCAACACTGCCTGTTAGCTACACTATCACAGCATGGTTCTTCATTGGCCCCCAGTGACTTTTCTGGTGTGTGTGTGTGTGTGTGTGTGTGTGTGTGTGTGTGTGTGTGTGTGTGTGTGTGTGTGTGTGTGTGTGTGTGTGTGTGTGTGTGTGTGTGTGTGAGAGAGAGAGAGAGAGAGAGAGAGAGAGAGAGAGAGAGAGAGAGAGAGAGAGAGAGAGAGAGAGAGAGAGAGAGAGAGAGAGAGTGGGGGGCAGGGGGTATAGAGAAAATGTGTGTGGAGCCCTGAGGAGCATCAGGTATTCTTTTGGGGCAGATAAGGCCAGGCTGCGGTCTATCTGTGGACAGGCTGTTCCCCAGTTGTGACAGTAAGCAGTGCCTTATGATCACAATTAGACAGAGACAGTCAGAGAGACTGTGGAAATGGAATGCACCCTGTAAGATACTCAAATTTTGAAGAATTTGAAGAAAAATGAACTATGAAAGGAAATACATTAAAAATATACAAGCAATATAATAGATAAAATATAATGGCAGATCAGAAAGTTTAAGCAGCGATTGTTGTATCAGGAGTTTGGGAGCACTCCAATGACCACTCCACATGTCTAAGGGCTATATTATTCCTGTGCGACTATGTAGACAATACAATATAGGGTGTCCCAAAAGTCTCCATACATAGGGGAAATTAACAATCTTTAGCAAAATGTTTTCCAAAAATTTTTATACTTTGAATGTCTTTAACAAACTAAGAACATATTGGAAATCATTCTCATGGCTGGATCAGGAAGCTGTAGCAAGGTTACAGTGGACATGCAATTATAACCCCAATTCCAAAAACGTTGGGACACTGTGTAAAATGTAAATAAAAACCCAATCATGTTACTGACCTGTTGCCAATTAACCTAATTAGTTGCAAAATGTTCCTCCAGCTTTTTCTTTTTAGTAACACTTACTTTTCCAGCCTTTTGTTGCCCCCATCCCAACTTTTTTGAGACGTGTTGTGGCCATCATTGTTGTGTTGTGTGCAAATCATTGCATTCTGTTTTTACTTACATTTTACACAGCGTCCCAAATTTTTTGGAATTGGGGTTGCATAATGCATAACACAAAATGTGTTAACCCAAATTCATCATGAGTGGGAGAGACGATTCTGTGTGTATTTACAAAGAAATGAAAAAAATCATGTAGAGGATATTTTGTAAATAAAGTTACATTTTTTGCTAAAAGGTGTTAATTTCCCCTATGTATAGAGACTTTTGGGACACCCTGTGATGTCGTTAGGTGGCAATTTATTTTGTGGTAAAAAACAAATGAGATATTCCACAACAGAGAACTAGAGAGAGATGAGAAGAAGTATATGAGTCAGTAGAGTTCAGGTGCTAAGATAACCAAGACACAATTAAAACTTGGGCTGCATGTCCCCTCTGCAGGACCCAAGGGAGAAAGAGAGCTAAGAATGAGAAGGAGAGAGAGAGAGAGAGAGAGAGAGAGAGAGAGAGAGAGAGAGAGAGAGAGAGAGAGAGAGAGAGAGAGAGGTGCTACCTATGGCTCATTAGAGGTCTAGAAATGGGTATAAATACATAGTAGGTAATAATCTAAGAGGATTTAATAAGATCACAATATAACATTGGTTCAAGAAACTCCACAGTTCATTATTCGTCATTCTCACCCATCATACTAAGAACACCAGAAATGATTTTCCAGTCCTAAAAGCAGTGATAAATTAACACTCGATGTCTGCAGCCCTCCTTCCCATGACCTACTTCCCCCCTTGTGTGTTGCATTGTTGTGTGTTTGCAGGACACTGAATGCACAAGCCTCCCCCTTTTTCAGGGCCACTGGGGGAGCCGGGTCCTCCAACACAGACCTCCAAACAAACAGCACAACAGTTTGAGCAGAAAGGGGTGCGAGTCAGAGAGCTGGCCGTGACAGCATGGTGTCCACACACTGCCGCCATTGTAGGCGCTCACATGCCGTATTGTGCCGCACGACATCATCGCCTCACAGCAGCTGTTGCTGATGGAGGCGGGCGCAATGGTCAGCCGCAATGGATTGAGTAACGCTTGGGCACGAGGCGCATGTTTGTGTGTGCTCACTTTGTGTGTGTGTCTATGCGTGGAGGGAGCTTCTTTTAGACTGTCTGATTAAATGGTGCCATGTTCTGATTCAAGCATACAACAATTCCCTGATTATGTTGTACACTCCCGTGTATTTGGCTTGCTTCTTTATCTATAATGCAAAATGCAGCACATGATGGGCGACTACTTTACCCCATATGTTCCCCCTAGTGTGCTGTGATATGCATTTGATACTTGTAAAGAAATAAAATACAAAAACCAGGACTTACATATGGGCTAGCATGATTGTTCTACATTTTAAATACTCTCTGAAAAAATAAAATAATAAAGATAAGACATAAAAAACTGCATGTAAAGCATTTTTATGTCTTCAAAATGCAAAACCATAAGGTAACTGGTCTATACCATCTGATTTAGAAAAATGTCCCAATCTGATGTTGCTTTGTCATATAATGTGACATTATTTACACTCATGTCTATCATGTTACCCCTGTTTACACATTTTATTTATAGTTATTATGTTTTAGGATTTCAAGAACTTTTTCAAAAATTAGGGTCAAGAATTATTTTTAAATAATGTATAGCTTGAGCTTTCTTCTTAATTGTAAAACACCTATTTTGTTTTGTCAATTTCATTAAGAAAAAGGCAGTCATAATAAAGATTTAGTTAATGTTAGCTGACTATTAGCTGTTTATTTTTAGCTGTTTTTTTTTTTTTTTTTAGCTGTTAGATACTGTTTAGATTGCTAACCTCCATGCTAAGGAATTTGTGGCTAACAAAAATAGGGGTCAGTATACCCTATGTCATGCAATTAGACACTAAAGCACAGCCTATGAACTTGCATACATTTATTTTTAATTAAAAATAGCTTTTCAGCAGTAGTTTTCTCTAACACACATTTGTCATGTATTTGCCCTCATGCCTAAAAGAGTATGCCCTCATGCCATTTTCTGAAGAGTAGGTAGCCTACATGTCACAGGTATCCTCCCTCTTTTCATCCTCTATCCCTCATTCTCTCCTCTTTCCTTCCATCAGCGGTGCGTAATTGCCTGTAAATGTCATAGCCACTGAGTTGCCAATTTTCTTCTTCTACTAAATGAACCCATGTTGCACACCTCCTCCACACTCTCTCTCTCTCTCTCTCTCTCTCTCTCTCTCACACACACACACACACACACACACACACACACACACACACACACACACACACACCCACCCACACACACACACACACACACACAGCCATATACAAACCAGTGGCTAAATTAACTCTCTTGCGCCGAGTCAGAGCTGTTCATTAGTGGAGGTAAACACCCAGAGATTTAGAATTAGAATTTAAGCACAGAAACACACCTAACATTTATTCTGGATGTGTGTGTGTGTGTGTGTGTGTGTGTGTGTGTGTGTGTGTGTGTGTGTGTGTGTGTGTGTGTGACCATACAGGGTCACTGGGGAAATTAAGCCCAGTAGACTTTGTGTCTTGCCTTGTTATTGCTGCAGTTGTGTGTGTGTGTGTGTGTGTGTGTGTGTGTGTGTGTGTGTGTGTGTGTGTGTGTGTGTGTGTGTGTGTGTGTGTGTGTGTGCTGGCAGCGGCGAGCCAGCCAGCCCCAAACTCCTCACACACCCATATAAAATTCTTTGTCTATACACATATCCAGCACTGATGTTCTAATCAGTGATTTAATATCTGCAGAGAGGGTCAGATTACCAAAAGTTACTAGTTTTATCTTTGACTTTGTTCATACAGCAGGGTAAATCTGATTTATTTCTTAAATCTGCCTCCCAAATGTGATTTGTTTTTCATACTGTAGTTGTATTTGCTCACAAATCCACACTGGTTGCTATAGTGATGTCACTTGTATGTGTCCGCTGAGCAGAATCTAAATCTTGAATCTAAAATATATTCTACAAGACATACATATACAGTGCCCTCCACTAAATATGAGCAATATGTGAAAAATTATCTTTATTGTTTAAGCTTTTGACTTGTTGTTCAAAAAATTCACAAAAATACTCTGCTCTCAAAATCAAGGTCCTGCCATGGCCATCCCAGTCCCCTGACTTGAAACCCATAGAAGACCTGTGGGGTGAACCGAAGAGGAGAGCCCACCAGCATGGACCTTGAAATTTGAAGGATCTGGAGAGGTTCTGTATGGAGGAATGGCCTCAGATCCCTTGTCATGTATTCTCCAACCTCATCAGGCATTAGGAGAAGACTCAGAGCTGTTATCTTGGCAAAGGGAAGAAGCACAAAGTATTGACTAAAAGGGTGCCAATAACTGTTGCACACCTACATTTAGCAAAGATTATTTATTTATTTATTTATTTATTTTTTACAGAAGATCAAAAGGTTAAACAATAAAGAATTTCTCACAGCCTTCTTTGCTCATATTTACCAAGGGTGCCAATATTATTGGAGGTCACTGTATCTTCCCCATCTGTAGGGGAACACTATAGGTGTATTAAGTACATAGTGTGGCGGCCTGGGAAAACCCTTCACATAGTGAAATTTTGACATTTCCTACTATTTATGCTCCTGAAAACTACAGGCGTTCCTGAACTAATAAGAAATATTTTTCTATTTTGCAAGCATCTCAACTGCAACTTACAGCATTTTCTGGTCTGGTTACTCCAAAAAGTGAAAAAGGTGAAAATTACATTTAAAAATATCATCCTGACTGCAGCACAGGAGCATCACAGACGTTTTGGCAGCCGGTATCTGATTACAACCGGAACTGATTAAGATTCTGTATGTTACATTATTGCATGTCACGATCCAATAACTTGATCAGATTGTGACATTTACTGTGTGAGGAAAGGTCTTTAGATATATTGACCAGGTTTACCACTGCACTTGTTAAACTGGCTCCTTATATTTTTGAAGAATACGTTCCAGATACTATTAGTACACTAGCCACAAACTTATTAGTGACTGTACTTGAAATAAACTAAATGCTTTGTAATACTAAATACTTAATTTAAAGTATAGAGAAAATGTAAAATATAGCTTGTTCTCCCCAAACAAATGAGGGCTAACAATCATGGAGAGTGTTTGCTCTGAGACATGTAACCACCACATCTTTTTGAACTGAGAGAAGAAGGCCTTTTGAGCTCCCAACCACAAACTGTCTGACCAAAATATATTTGGCTCTGCCTTTTTTTTTTTTTTTTTTTTTTTTAGTTTCTGGAGTGTAGTCATCTTCCTTTTATTTACAGTTCTAATCAAAATTATTCAACCCCCATTGCAAATCAGGTTTATTGTCAAAATGTAGAGACTTTCAGCTGTTTGTAATGAACAAATCAAACAAAAGCAATAGAAATAGTTCAACAGAAAGAATGCTTCAAGTGGTTTCCCCAAATTCAACTGAAAATGCAACTAATAATATAATGACTTCTCCAGTCTCAAAATTATTCAACCCCTTCATGGCAAGCATCTTTAGTACTTAGTAGAGCACCCTTTTGCTGTTATGACCTGCTGCAAACGAGATGGATTGCCAGACACCAGCTTCTGGCAGCGTTCCTGAGGAATCTTAGCCAGTTCCTCATGAGCAATGGCCTCCAGTTCAATAATATTCTTGGGTTTGCATGCTGCAACCGCCTTCTTCAAATCCCACCAGAGATTTTCTATGGAGTTCAAGTCAGGTGACTGTGATGGCCCTGTAGAATCTTCCAGGACTTCTTCTGCAACCAAGCCTTGGTGGAGTTTGGGGTATGCTTGGGATCATTGTCCTGTTGGAAGGTCCAATGACGCCCAAGCTTCAGCTTCCTCACAGATGGCATGCCGTTTTCTCCTTTTTAATGAAGCCCTTGATTAGTTGCATCAAGCGTGCTTGAGATAACACCTGTTTTGCATATTTGTGCTGTTGTGAGGAATTCTATTCAGGGGGTTGAATAATTTTGAGACTGGAGAAGTCATTATAAGTTGCATTTTCAGTTGAATTTGGGGAAACCACTTGAAGCATTCGTTGTGTTGAACTATTTCAACTGCTTTTGTTTGATTTGTTCATTGCAAACAGCTGTAAATGTTGACAATAAACCTGATTTGCAATGGGGGTTGAATAATTTTGATTGCAACTGTATATACCACATTTCAAGACAAGTAGTGCACAGTAAAATCAAGTTAATATAAATGTGTAGACCGAATATAAGAATATATACAGCAAATAATTTCATGACTGTATTATTATTAGTACATCTAAAAGCAAACTAAGGTTATTTGGTATACATTTCAACATCACGTAATGCACATGTTAGTATAGCCAAGTAAATTTCAAGTTAAATTTACATTTATTGTACTTCAATTCAATTCAATGCTATTTTGTTTGTATAACAATGGACATTGTAACAAAACAGCTTTACAAAAATATATAAATTTTGGATATTAATTTAAAATTTATAGATGTATCCCTAATGAGCAAGCCAGAGGCGGCGATGCCAAGGAAAAACTCCTTGAGATGACATGAGGAAGAAACCTTGAGAGGAACCAGACTCATCCTCATCTGGGTGACAACAAATAGTGCAATTATAAACAATTCCCTTCTATAACTGTGTATTACATGGTCAAAAAGTGCATTTGTATAAACAGAAAATCCATTATAGTTTTCACATGAACTTCTCTCCATTGAAACATTAATATACTTCAATAATTTTAAACCTAACTATCAATGTAAAAATTGTACCATGGGCTATATTTGACATAAGGACCTGAAGGTATTCAGTTAAAAAAAAAACAGCAATAAAATCCTGTGAGTTTTAAAGTAAGAATCAGGGTCACCTCTTCATTGCTCCAGGTCCAAACCAGGGTAGTTTTTGTCATGTTGTTCTATTTGTCTCAAATTTTTCAACATTCGTAGCAAATGCACACAACATAAAAACACATGGGATTTGATTTGACTGGTCAAAATGAGTCACATGTCCAGAAATCCAATAAAATTAGACTGCAGTATATATTTCTTGCTCAAATCAGATGTCACAAAATTTTATTTATCTGAATGTCTGAACATGTTTCAGTTTCTGCGCATGTTGTCTTAACTGGATCATTGACCCATGAATATAAAGACTGTTTGTCAACTGTGTGCAGTCTGAAGTATTCTGTGTGATTTAAGAAGGAGACAGAGGAGCTCTGTCTAGTTTAGTCCTGTCAAGTCTCAAAAGTGGAAGATTTGTGTTCAGATGTGTGTGTTTTCCAGCAGGTTCTCCCATACACACAGCTGTGAACTGGGTGTGAGGGGACCAAAAGCCCCAGACTGCACCACACGTCCCCCTGGCAACAAGACACCACCTGCACCCGTAAGAGCGCGCTCACACACACACACACGCTCACACACACACACACAGACACACATACACCAATTCAGAATGAGCATCTTAGTGATGGAGAGCTCCAAAAAGCAGTATGTGAGGACTGTCTGACAGCTATTTCTCTCTCTCTTTCTTATCCTTGTCTGTCTTTCTCTCTCATGTCATCTCTTCTCTGTTCTCCTTCACACAGAGGCCTGTCTCTTCTCCAATAGCTCTTCAATACTCTACTGTCAGCCTCGCTGTATGGTGACCAGATCTTATTGTGCTTCCCACAAACAGTTTGTGTGTGTGTGTGTGTGCGTGCGTGCGTGCGTGCGTGTGTGTGTGTGTGCGTGCGTGTGCGTGTGTGTGTGTGTGTGTGTGTGTGTGTGTGTGTGTGTGTTAGAGAGACAGAGCGATAAGAGGAGCTCTAAGTATCTATGATATCACTGCACGAGGTGGACATGTCCTCTTTTGTTCTGGGCCTCTGGCAAGACTTCAAGCTGAGATGTAATAGTTTGAGCTGTCAGGTGCATGCGGGTGTTTGTGTGTGTGTGTGTGTGTGTGTGTTTGTGTGTGAGTCAGTGCTATAACACAATGTTTGTACTGTGGAGGTTTGTAGACAGATGGTTGTCTGCCTATTCCACTGTGGCAGCAATACATCCATCTCTCAAAAACTCTTCCTCCAACTTTCTCTTGCCTGGGGCTTGCCATTCTGAATAATAATAATAATAATAATAATAATAATAATAATAATAATAATAATAATAAAAAAAAGTCAAATGATATATACTTTTAATTAATCTGTTAATGTATTAATTTGCCATTTTAAGCGAGGAACTGTCAGTGAGACCAGTGGTGGAAAAAAAAAAGTGATGATTCTTAATTAACTTACATTTCATTGACCTGTTTTCTTGCTAATGAGAATAATTTAAAAAACCATAATTTAATGTTACAAAATAGCGATAGTGGGTGTAGAAACTTATAACCGAACAGTGCATTTAAATCGGATTCTGAATAAAAATGGCAGGAAATGCAAAGTAATCTCAGCACAGTCTCACAGAAAACATATTTGCTTACAACAATCTAGAGCACCTTATATACAGTAAATATCATCATTCTGGCACAGGTATATGTTGCACAGCAACATATCAAACTTTCACTTGAATGCTCTGTATGCCACATTCTGCACCAACATATTGTTAACCAAGCTAATAGTTAATAGTTTTAAAGGTCATTATGGGGAGGCTCCAGTTACCAGGCATGTAAACTTCCTGCTAGAAACAGAAATCCATCCTTTGCATTCTTGATAAGTGCAAGATAGTAATATTCATATGGAATGTTACAACATGGAGTAAAAAAAGAAAATGAATTTATAACATTTCTTAGGTAGCATTCACATCATTGGTGTAGCTTCAACCTGAGAAAGTACATGAGTATGATTCCTTGTTGTGTAAAAGATGCACTTTTATTTCCATAAAGAAATAATGTCCAGTATATACAGTAATCTTCTCTGTTTTGGTGAAATGTGATCCATAATGACTTTTGTAAGACCAGTGTTGGTGTCTTGTGTTTATATTTCTGCCTTTGTATTTCTAAGTGGCCGAGCCTCTCGCAGTCTGGTGTATTTTTTCTGGCTCATTCATTAAGCTGTGATACTTTCTTTAATATTCATGTTCTGTTTGTCATTCCAGGACAGTGTGTGTGTGTGTGTGTGTGTGTGTGTGTGTGTGTGTGTGTGTGTGTGTGTGTGTGTGTGTGTGTGTGTGTGTGCGTGTGTTTCACACCTGTGTGAGACCCTTGCTGTGCTACAAGCCTCCCTGCACAGAGACACAACGCCAGTAAACACACATCAGTGTCCCTCAGCAGGAGAGGACAAACATAGAGAGAGAGAGAGAGAGAGAGAGAGAGAGAGAGAGAGAGAGAGAGAGAGAGAGAGAGAGAGATTAAATCACACTTCAGTCACATTTAACAATTTAAGAATTTAATTTAATCATCATGGGACAATGACATACAGGAAGGTTTTTCCAGTGTAATGTTATTTTACTGTTATATGGAAAAACAAAAACTCATTGCAAATCTAAATTTTTTTGTTTATTATTGTCATAAGTCTCTCTCTCTCTCTCTCTCTCTCTCTCTCTCTCTCTCTCTCTCTCTCTCTCTCTCTCTCTCTCTCTCTCTCTCTTTTTCTGTCTATCTCTCTGGTTTTGGGTCAACTCCAACTCTCTGACGCTTTCTGACAGTATGCTAATACATGTAAATGAGACTCCAGGCGAGCCAAGCAGCACCTGACCTGCAGAGACCGGGAGTGACCTGTGTGTGTTGCTGTGTGTATGAGTGTGTGTGTGTGTGTGTGTGAGAGAGTGTGACCATGCCCCTTCTAACAGAGCACACTTTGTAACCCACACCACCCTTTTTGCTCGGAGCCCTGCGTATGCATAAGGACATCAGGACACCTACCACATTATATGCCTTTCATCTTAGAATAGCGACAATGCAGTAATTGTACGTGAAGGTCAGAATTGATTGCCTAGTTATGGAAACTGACTACAAATGAACAGTTCCACAGATAGATTCAGAAAAAATCAATTACTTTTATTTTTAAAGAAGGCGTTGCTCCATATTATACACATATACTACATGTATGTGAATGATTCTTTTTAGGTTGAGACCCGTCATCGATTCAACAGCCACTAAACACCATAATTTTGTCTACCTCCTACCTAACAGGGCCTTAATGCACAACCGAGAAACAATAAACAAAAAACTTTTTAACTTTTCACTTTTTACCATGCATGAAAAATCACTTATAAAATCCAGCATGACCATAGTTGCTGAATGAAAAGCATGATCTTAGCAGATGGCCAACTCTCGCCATATATTATACAAAAAAAAATGAGCAGCCACTAAGATTAAATATGTAATATTATGTAGGACTGTAAGGAGACTGTATATCTCACCAGTAAGTTTAACTTTAAAGGTTGTATGTACTATCTTTACTGTCGTATATCGAAGCCCACAATAGAAATGTCAGCAACTTTATTATGTTAAGCTTGACAACAAAGCTGAGATTCTGCAATTCTGCCCTTACAGCTCTTTGATAGTTTGACAGTTTGATAGTTGGCATGCAATAACATGGCTGGCTAAATTTTTTTTCTCCCTTTTACAGCTCACTCTCTTAATATACACTAGAAGTGACAGCTGGCTATATGGAACATGCATATCCAGAACACGCAATCAAAGGCAGTTAATGCTTAGACTGTGCTTGCTTTGCCAGTCATGTCAAGGACACATCTTTGTCGTTCAGAAGATGTGGAGTAATGTTTTCAATATTTTGTGCAAACTGGGAACTGGATTTTATTAATCTTACTTGTTGTGGGGTGGGGCACTGTGGCTTAGTGGTTAGCATGTTTGCCTCGCACCTCCAGAGTTGGGGGTTCTATTCCCGCCTCTGCCCTGTATGTGCAGGGTCTGCATGTTCTCCCTGTGCCTCAGGGGCTTCCTCCAGGTACTCCGGTTTCCTCCCCCAGTCCAAAGACATGCATTGCTCCTAATGTGTGTGCACTAACTTGGGTGGGTTAAATGCAGAGGACAAATTCCAAGTATGGGTTGCCATACTTGGCCTTCACATTTCACTTATGTAGGCTGATTGGCATTTTGAAATTGTCCATAGTGTGTGAATGGGCAGTGAGGGTGTGTGTGTGTGATTGTGCCCTGCTATGGGTTGGCACCCCATATAGGGTGTCCGACGTCTAATTCCCAGTGTCCCCTGGGATAGGCTCCAGGCTCCCTGCCATAGAAAATGGATAGATAGATGGAGTCTTACTTGGTTAATAAAACTTGAATGCTTCTCTAAATCATAAAATACACCAATAACAGCTTGTTAGTTAAAAAGACAAACACCAGCAGAAGGGCATTATGTTTAGATTCTATTGCTACTTTTAAATATTGATTTTATAAAATCGTGTTCTTTACAGATTCTTGATTTAGCAGCTATTTCAGTGTCTCTTGCAGGTACAGATTGATAACCATCACTGGTTTCTCTCAACGCCTGTAAAGAATTATTACACGTGCTAATTAAGTCGCTATCACCACTATAGAACAGTTCAGTCTATCTTGTCTGTACAAATGTGCAGCCAAGCCATAATTTGTAAAGTTGGGAGTAATTTACATTGTGGCCCAGTTTAAGAGGACAGCCGCATTTATGAATTCTGCTGAGCATCATGCTTTGACCCTGCCGGCTGGTTTTGGCATTCCAGCAGGCTGGAGAAGAGAAGGTCTGACCCTGCTCCTCTCATCTCTCTCTCTCTCTCTCTCTCTCTCTCTCTCTCTCTCTCTCTCTCTCTCTCTCTCTCCTCTTTGTCCTCCCTCACTTTCCCTCTCTCCCTCCCTGCAACTGCCCTTGGGCCGCTGTGTCTTCAGGTTTGTGCTGGTCAGCACAACGTCTGTCTGCCTTCTGGCTGAGTTCTGCTGTCAGTACAACTCCAGAGGGTGTGTGTGTGTGTGTGTGTGTGTGTGTGTGTGTGTGTAGTTTGGCATTGATGTCAGTTTGCCCCAGAAGAGAAAAGAGGTGTATATGTTTGGGGAGGGCAGAGGGGGGGAATGGTGGAGTATGAGAGGAGGTTGAAGTAAAGTGGCTCCAGTCCAGACCTTGTCTATAAATGACACACTCACACACACAAACCGTTTGCCCTTTGCTGTCTCCGTCTCTGATGTGCAGCAGAGTGCACCAGGGAGAAAGAGGAGGGCAGGACAGCATCACTCACACTTTCAGCATCACTTGTTCACACAAACACATCCTTGTGCTCACTAACACACACTCACACGCTGCAGTCATGTCCTTTAAAAAATAATAATGATCATAATAAAACAATTTTGGTTTTATTTAGGTAAAAACACTAAAAATGTGATGATGATGATGATATAATAATAATAATAATAATAATAATAATAATAATAGGAGAAATCATTAAACTAATTAGTACCATTTAATATAATAACATGTTGGCAAGTACATGTACTAATTGACAATATTGTTTCTCCAAAATAACAGCAGCTCGTTTTAATAATCACATGAAAAATCAACTTAAAGAAATATAAATTAAAAATCCATTAATAACCTATCATTTCTATTTATTATAGTATAGTATGTTTAATTAAACCACATCAGTAAAATTTATGTGTATATTATTTGAATTCTGTAACATTCTAGCTGAAAAAGTAAATAAATATATGTAAATTTTTTTTATTTATTTATTTCTGTGTCAAAAAATGATTGGAAAATTTGTGCAGTGATTGCAGAGCAGAAAACTATCTTCTAGCTTATAGTCACACACACACACACACACACACACACACACACACACACACACACACACACACACACACACACACACACACACACACACACCAACTGTTTACTATGCTCTTAAGTACTGTATTGTGCCTTTCTCCTACCAGTACTTATTGTATTTGCTTTGCTCTTATGGTGAAGTGAGATATATAGCTAATGCTGTTTGGGAATCACTTGTAGGGAAGTGAGATAGATGGTGTTTGCTAGTCTACCTCCACTGAGTTCTTTATTTCTCTCTTTCTCTCTCTAGACCCTATTAATGAGATGGACCTCCGCTGTAAGCTCTTGGGGATTCATTATATGTTTTTAGCCTATGCAAAACTCTTTTGCTGTTGTCAAACTGGTACAATTTTTGGCGACTGGATTAGGTAATTTGGAGTCACTGGCCATGTTACTGACAGTTACAGTAATAATAATTTGATTTGAACTTTTCATGAATTTAATAATAATGACAACCATGTGTAACATTCCTTATATAAATACACTGCAACCTCATAAAATATGGCTCTCTTCTTCATATTCTGTTCTCTAATAATGCATTCACAATTAATTAAAACCCTTGATTTTTACAAAATGATATAAAATTAAATCTAAGGCTTAAATGACATATCTAAGGTAAAAAAAAAAATAGCTGTATTATTTAAATTCAACAGTTTTAAAATTATTATACTATTATTAATATTATTAAACTATTTTAAAGGTATTTGTTTTATAACCCCCCCCCCACACACACACACACACACACACACTTAGATATACAGTACTGTGCAAAAGTTTTAGGCACCCTATTTTTTTTAGTACAAATTATTATAGATTTTTTTTAATTTTATGACTTCTACATTATCAAGTCAGTACAAAAACATTTTAGATTCCCAAACATTAGTTTTCTATCACAAAATTAAATGTTGCAGAAAATTTTTTGTATGTTATTAAAGAAAGCAGAATATTACATAAGAGACACTTTTCAGACAAAAAACACAATGAAGGCTGCTGGGTTTTGGTGCAAAAATAAGAAGCGAGTGCGAAAGTCAAAGTCTCCAGAAGAACTGTCTCGTTCTGCAAGATGCTCAATAAAACTTACCAGCTCATTTCCTTATAAAACTGCACAAATTGTACCGGAGACTCCTATTTTTATTTTTATTTTTATTTTTTGTCACACGAAAATTGACTTTGTATCATTTACTACTGTTTACTGCTCTTTATAGTATTTTTTTTTAAGCGTAGAAACATTTAATTTCATTGCTACAGCATTTCTTTGCATGTGACTGAAATGTTTGCACAGTACTGTATGTGCAAATGTTTAATCTACCTTTGCCGCCTATAAATAAATTGCACTAGGATTTTGCTAATCACTAACTAAACTAAACTTGCATTTAATGTTAACTGTAACTTAGATAAATGTTATGATAGTAACATGTTGCTGATGAGGCTATACTGCCGTAGTAATTGTACAAGACCCTAAAACTGTTTTAGGAATTTGGCGATAAAATTTTGTCATCCTAACTCTGTCCCTGTAGAATGTCTACCCAAGCAGCACTAAGTGTGAAAAACTAACCCGTCTAGCAGAGCACAAAGGCCAGCTAACCCTTGCTCAGTGTCTTCCAACACACACACACACACACATACACACACACACACACGCACACGCACACTCACACGCACACACACACGCACACACAGACTCCCCACGATGTGGCGGCGGGTTGACAAGCCTGTCTGCCAAACAACTCAATTAAGCAAAAAAGAAGGGGAAGAAAAGCTGAGAGAGAACAGAGGAGAGAGAGAAGGGGAACGAAAGAAAGCGGCCTGTTCCCTGTCAGCTGCACGGCCAGGGTGAAAGGGGGCTCGCCGAGAGAAAAGAGTGGAGCATGGAAGAAAAGGGAAAGTGAGAATAGAGGCTGAGCTCTGTGATGTGTTAACTGGCATTACTGCCCTCGGGCAAGCTCAGGGAAACAGGTCAAACTGGGAGCCACAGGGTCATTTCCACGCCAACAGAGACACCCAGGATGGAAAGTGTGTTAGTAAGCGTGCATGTATTTGCTCTTCTCTTCACGTTAACTAAGCTAACTGTGCCAGAATGGACACAAGAAAAGTGTGTGTGTTTGCGTTCCTCTCCACAGAGTACACACAAGACTGAAACACTTAAGGATCTCATTATAATTTTCAAGCATATTTAATTAAATGCTATAAATCACATAGAGATTTCAATAATTGCCATTACTGATGTTCATGATGTTATGGCACGGATGGATTCCATGGAGGCTGGAGGCTGTATCAATTTAGAACCAGTTTGTTCCCATGCTATACTTTTAAGTATACGGTGGAAAATGGGTAACGAAGAAACCTGTGTGTGTGTGTGTGTGTGTGTGTGTGTGTGTGTGTGTGTGTGTGTGTGTGTGTGTGTGTGAGCAGAGTGGGGGGTTAATGGCACAGGTCATTACTAGGCCCAGTATAGTGAGTGTACTCGGTTGAGATGCACTGTGGTCAGGAATTTAAGGAGATAGGGGGGTACAGGAGGTGTTAAGTTAAAGAGATAAATAAGAGGGGTGGGAAACGAACAGGGTCTGCAGGTCCACCCTCCTCCTCGTCCTCCTCCTCCTCCCCCCTTACCATTCAAATGCTCAAATTTATTGCTCAGCATTTCCTATCCCTGAGACTCCCCACGTTGCATCCAGTGACTCTGAGAAAAGGTGGAAAGACAGTCAGAGGAGAAGAGAGGAGAGGAGAGAAGACAAGAGAAAATCAGAAAGCTAGAAGACAGTAGCGTTTTAACAAAGAAGAAGAAGAGGCTTTATTACAGTGGAGGAAAAAGAAAAGCTTAGAAAAAGAGGTGAGGATTCGAAACCTACACTGTCAATGGGACTTATCTCTAGGAAAGCCTTAGTTCTGGCTTAATCTGTGAGTCGCTCAACGGCCCTCTTAGAAATTGCTAATCAAGAGAATCTATTTTAAAGAAATACATTTACTTTTGGTGCTTTTCCCCCTTCTACATGTATGTGTTAGTCTGTGTGATATATCGAAGACTCTTTCATCCTGTGGGAGGTTGGAGATTTGGCTGGAGTTACGAAAGAAAGAATCCAGCGCAGAGAGAAATAAATCTTCAAAATGCCCAGTGGGTCTGAAAGGAGGAGTGGAGACCTTCTCACACTCATTCTTTAACCCAAAAGCCAAACGATGGATGGCCCTCAATTAGTCTTCAACTATATTCACACACGCATTCACGCAGTTAAACCAAACCTGAACTGAAGTAAAATAGTTATAAATGAACCAGAACTATGTATTTTTACAATACAACGTAAAAAAATCTGTATGATTGAACCAATAATAACCATGCTGCCATTAAAATATCTGAAAAGCTCTTGATGGGCAGTGTCTATTTTCATGGAAAATGTTTCCCCAAAGTGCTGTCCAATGTCAATTATGATTGGTCGGAAGGTGTTGATTAATTTTCCTTAACATTACGACTCTGATAGTAGTGCCAACTGCACTATGTTTTTATTAATGCACTCATTCTAATACGTTATCGTTTCTATAGTAGCAACTTACACAGGGAGTTGTAAGGTAGACGTTCCATGAATTAATCGACCACTTCAAACCAATCAGATTGTAGAATTCAACAGAGCTGTAAAATATAAGAAAATATATTTTACAAAATGTAAGCTACCAATGACATACTGGCATTTAGTATAGCACAATGAGACAGCCCTGTTCTACTGTCTCCTGCCTGTTTCTCTTTGTTTTGAATGAATTGAGCATTGCTTGGGAGTTAAAGCCAGAACACAAAGAGGGAGAGAAGACCTCAAAATCCCTCAGGAAATAAAGCTCTGCAGTATCAGAAAGTGAGAGAGGTCTCAGTTGAATAAGAGAGTAAAACTTCAATCCAAGCAATCCAAGTCAGGACAGCTATATGTAAATATAAAGAAACACAAGTTAATGTGTATTTATGTGAGTCCTTGCAAGAATTGAGGTTTCAAGTCGGAATCTTTGATCTTTCACACTTCTTAGCCACCCCCTCCTTTTTTCCTTTGTAAGAAAATCAAGCTCTATTAGGCTTAATCTTGCTTAATGGCATCTACCTCACTCTTTGTCTCACCCTATGGGTAACAGGCTCCCTCCATTCAACCTGCTGCCCTCTTTTACTTGCTCGTCCGAGATAATCCCCCTCTCACCGCTGGGCCAATTATTCCTACTATTTTATCATCATTATTATGATTATGATCAGCATTATCATGCACACCGCCCTTCTCCCAGAGCTGGGACTATCTTCGCTTTCACCACTACCTCCTTTTCTATTCTGCGTGAAAAGAGGGCTGCTCTTTACCACTGGGGTGCTAGACGTCAGAGTCTTGGGTGCTTGTTTCTAGTTTCACAGGGCGAACTCTTTTGATGGAAACACATTTTCTGGGCGTTTGAACGTATTGTGAGGAGAGCGTAATGAGTAATGAGTATGCAGCACACCAGCCCAGCTAAACAGCCCTTTACCTCTCCAAGCAGGGGATGAAGGAGGGAGGGGAGGAAGAGAAGGAGTGTGCAGTAATTATGGGGGCAGGTTTTGATGTTGGGGTTTTATTTAGCAGGACTGAATGGAGGTTTGAGGTGGGGTAAAGAAGTATGGCTGGGGGTTAGAAGACGGTTATAGTACTCCTGTAAGCTGCACCTCCTTATTGCATGAAGAGGGTTGGAGTAATTATTTCAACCTGCTAGGTCTTGCATTCACTTATATGAGGATCACACACACACACACACACACACACACACACACACACACACACACACACACACACACACACACACACACACACACACACACAATGAAATGGGTACAAAAACAGGATAAAGGAAAATCTACAAAATGGAAAAGACTATAGTGGATATCTATCTGTGTTATTTAGCTCTATACTTCAGGAGTACACACATACACACAGAAATAAATACACTCTGCTCTTTCTTCATAAACCTTTATTGTCTTTGATGAGGATGATCAAAGTCCAGAAAAAGCTGCCATTTTCCCATCTTTGCGCATTTAACTAACTGTAAGATTTTGGACCTATTACAATTCATTTCCATAATAAGTTTATTTTGTCAAAATACACTTTAGACAAAAATAACTAAATAAATGTTTATAATATTGCTCTATTTGTTTTGATTGGATAACACTACATTGTTTTATAATGATTTTATATATATATATATATATATATATATATATATATATATATATATATATATATATATATATATATATATATATATATATATATATATATATATAAAAACTTTTTCACAGAGTCGAAAGTTAAAAAAGAAGTCAATAAGAAAGGCAATAACAAGAAACCAGGAAAAGAGAGGAAAGCTAACTTGCTTGTATGAAAGCATTAAAAAAAGGGCAACTATTGTCTTTCACTCATAAGTTTTTGATGCTCATTTCTGGAAGCGAGATGTAGGAGTTGCATGCACCACTCTGGGTACCTGACAAACTCGACAGGGGCATAGTCGTGTTCCTGCCACCCCTCGTGAACCCCATGCTGTGGACTCCTCTGGGGCTGGGGCACCATTCAGTGGCAGTGAAGAACACTGGGCCAGTCCAAGTGGCTGTTCTGGTGAACTGAGCAAGAGCTGTCCTGGCCCAGTGAGAAATGGCCACCCTCCTGTCAGGAGCAGGTGTGGTACAGTCCCCCCGATACTGACCTCACCTAGCAGCCGCCTCATCTCTTGGAGGGAGGAGCCAAGGAGAAGGATGTAGTTGCGGGCCAAGACCAGTGTGGAGATCTTGGAAAGACGACGGCCATTCGGAGAAGCTCCAAGGGGTAGATAAGGGTGTTGCAGCCCTCCTCCTGCACCCAAGGATGAGGTTGGGGAGGAAGAGTATGGTACCATCACCTCCCGCAAAGCATCCATGGCCAGGTTTAGGTCTTGCATTCTCTTTCTCTCACGGCTGTTGATCTTCCGTCTGAGTTCCTGCTGCTCCTCCAGGCTGAGCTCTCGAGGAAATTTAGGGTGTCTCTGAGGACCCTGAAGGCCCCCAGAAAAAGAACCTGATCCTCCTGCTCCTGTACCCCCAGTAACCATTCCTGATCTGGGCATGAGCTCGTGAAAAGTGCCCTCTCCCTGTCCGTTGCCCCTGAGACTAGACACAGGCTGCATGCTTCTGAGGTCTCAAAGTCACCTCCTAAAAACTACACTTGCACCACAGACCGAAGATCTGCTCGCAAAAGTCCTATCCACCGTAGGTCGCAGGATGAGATCCAGGAGAGTCTAAGTCCATCCAGGAGAGCAATAACTCTTGATTCTTGATTAAATACTTCCACTTGGATTAATCCAGTGACGGTTCCAGAACTTACCCTCCAGTAAAGCAGTTTCTGAAGTCCATACTGAGCAACTGCCAGTTAAGTAATACTGGTCAATGAATAAAATACAAAAGGAATATAAGGCAAATGAAATATGATCTTCTGAATCCTCTAGATGATATCCTTTTGCTGATATTTTAGTCCTAGGATGAGAGATCTGTCCTAGTAAACATCTCTGTCAAGCAGTCTGTATCTGACTGGACCACACTCTCAGAGCATAGGGAGCAAATGAGGAAGAGAAGACACAGGTAATGAGCTAATGCTGCAATTAACTCGCTCCCCCCCCCCACCCCCCCCCCCCCCCGCGTCCACTGAAGGCAAAAAGCTAAAAACAGAGCACAAAACAGTCACATCCTCTATTTTGACATTCTGTCTATGATCCTGCCCCTTAAGGGAAGTTACAGAGAAAAGAGGGAGAGAGAGAAAGAGTGAACGATGCCATGTTCAAAACAAGGAAATGAAGGAAGTGTTTTTGAAATGAAGGATGCAAATGGTGAGCACGTTAGTGCAAATGGTTAGAGCAACCGGTGCTGTCTGACTGGTGAATGGTATTATGGCATCCACACACACACACACACACACACACACACACACACACACACACACACACACACACACACACACACACACACACTTTAACACATGAGCAAAGACAGGAACTGCATTAAAAGAGCAATCACCATGCCAGGCACCTGCAGAGCAACAGAACACAACCTGCCTGTATTATGTGGATGTGTGTGGGGGAGGCTGTGTGTTTTTCTACAATCTAACCTATAAAAGCCAGCCTGTGATGGATTAGAGCTGGGTGTTTGTCCGCTGTGTGTGTTTTGTGTGTGAGTGTGTGTGTATATACATGCCTGTGTGTGCGTCCATGAAAAGAAACAGAAACAGAAAGAAGGAGCGAGGGACAGGCCAGAAAGGGACACCTGCACTGCTACAGAGACAGAGAGAAGAGATGAAAAAGAGGGGCAAAGAAAGAACCTGGTGTCCACCCACCCCACCGCCCCCCTTCCACTCTCTCCATCCTTCCTTCCAGCTTGCGGGGGCTGAATGGGGTGGTGTGGGGGGGATCACATCCGTACCCCTGCCCCCAGCATCCACTGCTCCCCTTTATCACCAGGCTGCTGTGGGTTAGGGACCGTTGGAGCCAGGCAGGGGCATGAGGGCTGTCTTTGTGGGGTTCTCGGTGTGCTCCGGCTGGGCCAAGCTGGCCGGCCAGGCCTGGGTTTCTGGACCTGCACCTGGAGCTTCAATCAGCTCATTCACACCGAGCCTGTTTCCTGTAGACACTATTAAACATTACAGCATGCCTGGATGAGCAGGGTTCTGCTGGCTGGTCTCAAACAGAAAAGTGCATTTATAAATGTAACCCCCAACAGACATGCACACATATTCTAAAACTATTCTAAACAGACGTCCTCCGTATATTACCTTCCAGTGCAATGTACTTAGTGTACTTAGGGAGCTTTCACACCTATTAGTCTATTTGCCAAGTCAAAGCGAAATTGATACTTTGATTCATTTGCTACTTGGTTTGGTTTAGTTTTTTTTAGCACACAATTAAAAAAAAACGTTGGCTGGAGGGTGTCTAGCGCTGAAAATGTACTCATAAAAATCTTTCGTTAATTGGTCAGATATATGGCAAGGGACGAAATCATATGAACCTTTGCCAAGTGAGTGTGTAAGTCAGTCTAAACAGGATGCAATTTGCTGAGTTTTTTGTGTTTTTTTGCAGAAAACTACTTGAATGGGCAAAACTGCAATTGCACGAAATTGTTTTGCACGGTCTTGCGCAGTGATGTTTGTTGGTAAACGAGACCTTTTAGCTGTACTCATGGTTGACGCACTTGAATCAAAGAGGGCTTTGACTGAATGTGCACTGTGATGATGTCACACGATGCATCACATGGTAATTTTGAAAAATTGCGAGCACCTCAGGATATTGCGAAGTTTGTTATCGCAAAATCGCAAAATCCTGGAGGGACTGATAAGTCATAAAAGCTACCCAAACACATAGAACATAGAGCCAGCACAAAACAAATTGCTACATAATTATATACATGATTTGTTTTTAAAAATTTATGCGTCCCCCATTTATTTTATTTATTTATTTTTTTGGTGGTGGTTCAAATATCCAGAATGCTTCGCATTTATGTAGCACTACAGCTCTGTCCTTTGGCTCAGTTTGCATTTTGTGGCTCAGATTAGTGGCAGAAAAATGCTACGCACAACAGAAAAATCCATGCCGTTTCTGGTTCACTTCCTGCAATTTGGTCGATCCAGAGTCAAAATGAGTGCTAGACTTCAACTGGAAACGGATCAAGACCACCTTACTCAGACTCTTGCAGTGGATGTTTTGATCCATGCACAAGTGTGAATGCTGTGTTCTCACCTGTCTAAGTAAACCACTCCAAGGGGGAAAACATACCATACCAACCAACCCTGCATATATGAAGATCACAAGTGGACAGTTGTTCAAAAGTTATTCTATCTAGTTAGACCAGGTAAAGTGCATAGGCAGTTATTGCTAAAACTACTGCAAAATGTCTGAGACTAAAGCTCCCTTTAAAAGGATCATTGCAGAACAAATTACTTATGCTGGCAGCATTTACTGATTGAAGGATTCTGAATGTAACATAGTCCAGCAGCCAGATTTACACCAACTTCTAAAAAACTGGCCCTGGAGTTTGGCTAACGATGCACCGCATATGGCTGCAAAAATGCTATGCTGCCAGGCCTGTCAGCTTAATTACGCCACACAAGCAAATGAACAAACAAACAAACAACCAGCTTCACAGAAGTTCGGCTGGTTGTGAAGTTTGACAGCTAATGCAAACTCCCTTTCCTACCATCTGAAAGGTCAAAACAGATAACACACTGAAATCAGCAACAAGGAAACAGAGAACATCTGTTTCCATATTCATAGCTAGGACGCAGACGTTTCGGAGCGTCTGCTAAATGCCGGCTGCACTCACTCACCCGCCGGCTGCTGGGCCCTCGCCAGCTTGTGGCCACACGGTGTGCTGTACCGAGCTGTCCTGTGCACCAGATAACCTGCATAAAGCAAAGTTCTAATGAGAAGTTAACAGATGTCAACAACTATGTTCTCTCATTTCCAGCTCTATAGGGAGACAGGTGCAGAGACACACCACAGGGCCTCTAAGTCAGACGGTTGATTCAGACACAAAGCAATAAAAAAAGACCCTTCAATCGAGGGAGAAAGGGTAGAGATTAAGGAAAAGAGTATGTGAGTGATGGGGAGAACATCAGATCTATGTAAATCCAGTTTGCTATGTGGCTTCAGGTTCAGGGCCACAGCTATGAGAAGTTTACAAGCTGTTAATAGAGCGGAACCAATGGGTTGAAGGCTGGGCATTGTGCCTCCCAGCATGCTGTGGGAAATGTTGGCCTGGGCAGAGCTGGAGCCTACTCAGATGGAGAAGAAGCCAGGGAGGGATGACCTGTGGGTCTTTTGTCCCCATGGCCTAAGCACAGTCGTCACAGTAGAGCCCAAATCAAAAACTCACTGTCACACACTCACAGTTAGTCATGGCCCGCTGAGGACACACTGATTAGAGCTGTCACTAACTACTCAGTGACAGCTGCTGGACGTGTCATATTTCGCTAATGAGAGCTCTCACTCAAGGAACATGTGCATCTTACAACTGAGCTCTGAGAGCATCAGGAGTGGTGGACACTGTTTGGAAGATGAGTCCATGCGCTGCTTTAATGAGTCATAGTTTTGTTGAGTGCAGATATATATTGTGCCCAGCAAAGTATATACTTTTGTCAAAACATTTAACACGTTTGCTATTTTAAGCTGCTTTAGACCATCCATATGGAGAGATCAAGAAGTTATGCCCATGCAGACTGCTTTTTCATCCTACCTCCGACAGTGATGAATCTTTGCCTGACACTGACATCTTTAACTCAGCCGCAAAGCAACCACACAGGGCCCTGGTCAACCCCATATCGTCTAATAAAGTTCCTCGTTTGCATTTGTGTGTGCGTGTGTGTGTGTGTGTGTGTGTGTGTGTGTGTGTGTGTGTGTGTGTGTGTGTGTGTGTGTGTGTGTGTGTGTGTGTGTGTGTGTGTGTGTGCGTGCACATCGCAGTTTACTCCCACACTCTATGCAAAGGGGGCAAGAGCAAGGTTAGGGAGGTAATAGAAGAGTGAAAGATATGATGGATGAGTAAGGCTGGTCTAGAGATGGACGAACAAGCAATAAGAGACAGATGGAATAAAAGGATAGAGACTTGAACAGAAAGCACACTGGCAAAGGAATGCACAGTTGAAAAAGGCAATTCAACAAGAAAAATAAAATCGGAAACACACCATGCCCACAGCCAAGGTCATGAGGAAATAGGCAGAGAGTTATTTGGGAGGAAGTGATTCGGCACACTTTGTGGTTTTTCCTGAAAATTTCAATATACTATTAAGATTACAAAATATATATATATATTTTTTTTTTATTTGAATATCTTTCTCTCTCTCAGCTGTGTACTGATCAAGTCGCAGTAATCGGTGCTTTGAACTTTGTTAGGAGATCATTAGCTGGGTGGATGGTGACGACAGCATGGTGTGATGAGTCTCAAGTTCTCAGACACTGATCAGGATAAATGAAAAGAAATGAAGATAAATTATGGAAAAGCAACGTGAGATGATTTACAACTTCTGGGTCACTCTGCCGTCATTCAAGAGTCCATGAGAAGCCCTCACAGCACAAACATTAACAAGAGAGACTATATTTCACATATTGTATGACTATTTTTTGTTTACTATTGTTCTTATAGAGTTGCAAGTGTTGTTCAGTAATAAATCATGAAAAGCATTATGGATTGAGAAACTGGCTTACTTATTGTTCTTATAACTGCTTTATTCAAGAATAATTTTAAAAAAATCAAATCAACTGTCAGTCCAATTACCGTCCTATTGCAAACTATATTATTAACAAACCATTGGCTATTTGTGTAAGCTCTATTGTGCAGTTGCTCTTTTATCTCTGTGTAATCACCAAAATATCCTCAAGCTAACGGTTATAATTCATAACTAACTTGTCTGCTTTTTTAAAACTAATATTAATTCAGTTAATAGTATAATAGTTAATAATACTGCTAATAGTATTCAGCCATTTTAATCACTTTAATCATTTTAAAGGAATTCTAGCAAGAAATACAGTGATGATCGGTTTCAATTACCAATACAAACAAGCAGACTAGTAATGTGTTACAATTAAACAATGAAAATAGTTGACATATGATCAGTTTAATGTAATACCATATTTTAATTAAAGTGTTTTCCCTAAATTAAGTAATTTTTCCAGTAATTCATTTCAATTTCACACTTGTCACACTTGCTTGGCTCTGTGCACATGTTCATGCTATATATTTAAACATTACAACTATTGCATTATACACAAAATCTAACTGTGTGTGTTTTGAAACTGAATTAATATATATATATATATATATATATATATATATATATATATATATATATATATATATATATATATATATATATATATATATATATATATATATTATTTTGTGAGTTAATGTGTTGTTACCCTACGTTAATTAAAAGCATATTAAATATATGTTACATCAATTTATATTAACTTGAATATAATAATTCAGATTCAGATTATTTCATCTACTTTGTACTCAGGAAGTGAAACAGTTACTTTGGGAAGACGAGCACAGAAAGTTAGCACTAATATAATCTGGGGTTGTAAAAGGTTAGGGTGTGTGTTCCCTCAGGGTTAGACTGAAGCATATGCTTGAAAAAGCTCAGATTTCAGAGCAAACAGGAATAATCCATCTCTCTCTCTCTCTCTCTCTCTCTCTCTCTCTCTCTCTCTCTCTCTCTCTCTCTCTCTCTCTCTCTCTCTCTCTCTCTCATACACACACACTCATGGTGTCGAAGAGGGATGAACACTCATCAGATCATTTCCACTCTGAATGGTTTAAGCCAGACAGCCACTAACAAAGGTCTTGTAACACACACACACACACACACACACACACACACACACAAACACACACACACACACACACACTCTGGCCTGTGGAGCTCCCATGGTGCTCTTTGATGTTGTGTTGTGACCAGGACATGTCCTCTTTTCATAGAGTGTCCACACTCGGCCAGTCATGAATATCCAAGAGTTCACTGCTCTTACAGGATTATCCCCTCTTTCTTTAACTGCTCAAACACTCTCAGTGTCCTGCTCTTTCTCTCTCTTTCTATCTCCCTCCCTTTTATACTTTCCTTTATCTCTCTCCATCTTTCTTTCTCTTCTCCATCTGTCTTTGTGGCTCTGAAGCGTTCGATAAACACATTGATCCATCATGTATGGGAGTTCATCGGCTTTGGATCATAGTCCTATGGATGCACACATAACCTCTACTCATGACCTGACCCTTACACACACACACACACACACACACACACACACACACACACACACACACACACACACACACACACACACACACACACACAAAATACACAATTAGAAACATTACTGAGACTTCCTGAACTCCCAGTTATGTCTTCTGGTATTAAAACATTCTACTCAGTGCCATGTGCCGTTTAAGGAAGAACAGATGAAGGAGAGAGTGCGAGAGAGAGGATTAGTCCTCCCCAGGGAGAAGAGTGCTCATATGGCTACTGTATCAACACCCCCACACACACACATTCACACCACCTCAGTCCATGATGGTTTCTTGGCATGATCATAGTGACTGAATAACATTAATAGTAAAAATGATGAATAAATCAAGCACATCCCTACACTGTACTAATCCCAACAGAACTGGAGTTGCAAACCACACTAAGGAGATAATCCTCTCTCAAACAATGTTGAATGTCCTACAATGCTACAGATACACTTTATTTTATTTGTTTGTTCTTTCTCTTTTCTTTCTTTCATTTGATGTTTGCACTGCTCCAATTCTTCCTAATCCTTTGCGCCAACACATACTAGGGTCTGAAAGAGCCTGCATCTGGACTGGACCAAGGATTTAAAAATGGGTTTGAGAAATGTAACACACACACACCCACACCCACACACACACACACACACACACACCCACACACACACACACAGAGAGAGAGAAGATGCACCATAAATATTCAAACAGTAAAAAAACACAATCTGTCAGTTTAATCTGTTAGGATTGCTGCCTTGGAGACGACTGAAAATTTTCCTTACTCTTTAAATCTATCCCTGAGTGGACAATGGACAGAACAGTACACAGCCTTCCACGATATGTGAAAGCTGATCGTAAATGCAACTTTAATGTTTTAATATGACTATGACACTTGAACCAATCAAGGGAAAATGGACTGATATTAGGAATAATCGCAGTCTTTCATTTCATTTGAAAATGTAATATCCATTGTCTTCTCAGGTCTTCAGCACCTGCCATATGTGGAACGCTGGTCTTTATGAGATAGTGCTCTTCAATTTCAACAAACTCAGCTGTCATTCCATTTCCTGTCTAAGTTAATTTGACCCTGAATGCAACACTGAAATTAAATATAGCACAAATTAGATAAGTCAATTAATCTCACTTCTCGAGTGACATTTGCAAATTATTATTCAAACATTCAGCTTGTCATACCTCATGTTGTATTTTATGGGTTTACAGATGATCATTTTGTGTTTGGATTATACCCATTAACATGACACAATACTACGCAATACTGTTTCAGTAAAAACTTATGTTGTTATGGAAAAGCACATTTTTTTCAAGCACATTTTTCATAAAAAAATCAAAACAACAATGCAAAAAGAACATGAACATTGTATTCCTGATATCCAAGTCAGCAGGACATTATATATCGAAATGCTGCAGTTCTTCATCAGATCTATCAGATTATTTTATTTTATTATTTCTTTCTTTCTTTACTGTTTAGCAGTAGTGACATTACCACTAATGTTTTTGTCTACCTGGGAACATAAAGTAAGCAACATTATAAGAATTTCTTGAAGCAAACCACTACTACAGCAGATGTTTTTAGAATATTATATTTAATGTATATTTCATAGTACGTGCTGAATCCTTTAGTGAACATTCTGTTAATGTTTTCTGTTAGCTGGAAATCACAGTTATGAATTTCCCAATCTGATTAGAGATTTATAAAATGACAGTCTCATCGTTGCTTTCGTGGATGAATTTTTTCTAACAGTAAAATGGCTCAATAGAATTCACTCATTAGGCTTCACGTTTTAATGCAAATCCTACTCCTCTGATCTACCATGCAATAGCAATCACATACTGTTCTAAAAAATCGGCAAACATTATAATTAACACAGTTTAAGTCGTGACATTAGCTCCTGCAACACACTCGCGGCATTTTGGCCTGCATAATCTAATAGTTGCACTTTGTACTCGTTCACTTAGCCAGTGAAACGCAGTTTGGTTGCAGTTAATTACGCACTTTCCGGCGGTACCTGCTGGATTGGCTGTGTATCAGCGCTTAATTGGCACTGAAGCTGTGAAGAAGAGAGAGAGAGAGAGAGAGAGAGAGAGAGAGAGAGAGTCCTTATTAAGGTGGAGGGCGTACGGTGGCTGGGCGGGGGGGGAGGGGGGGCGCGGTGATTAATTTGGAAACGCGATAGCGTGTAATTCTCATTACTTTTCGGGGTAATCGCATTTTTACGCACAGCAAATGGGCTAGGCGGCGAAGATTGCTAACAAGCAGATGTTTGTAAAGGGAGACAAGACATTTAGCAGACCTCTTGCTTCAGTTTAATATGGAGTCAAACTCATAAACCTTCAGTGCTTTATGCCTTTAGATACATTTCACACTTGTTACTGTTATAGGCCGAATACAGAAGGTGTTGACTAATTAACTATCTGTTTAGGATCCGGAGGTTCCCCCACTCTGTTTACTGAAGGATGTATTTGGGACATTTTTCAGGGGCTCTGGAAAACAAAAAACGACAAAGTGATGAAGTTCTAGCCTGGGCTATTCGGGATGATGCTCACTTTTCTCTGTTGGGTCATTGACGAGTTATCATTTTAATTGTCTGTAGGTTAAGACTGTAAAATTCCCAGTATTGAATGAACATTTAAAATGATGACAGGTTGCATGTTTTATAACGCTTTTCACCTCCCAGAATTACACAAATTGCCCAACTGTGTTTCACTCATATTCACTCAGACTCTGCACTGTGCACTGTGGAGTTTGTTGGATTTTCTGTGCTCTGAAAGTCTTTAATCCAGGCTAAACACAGAGGGAAAACAAACAAATACTAAAAATGAATATTCAGATTCCATCTTATCTCCATATCGTTCCAGATAAAAAGGTCATTGGAAACAGTGTAAAAGATGCAAAAATGTGCTATCCAGCTGCTGTAGTTTAGTTATGTATTCCACTGTATCCTCCTGGATTTATTCTCCCTCAGCTCTCTGGCTGGCCTCCTCTGTATCTTACAATTTCACCAATTCAAATGTGATTTCTGGTTTCCTCTGGGCTTTTTATTATTATTTATTTATTTATTTATTTATTATTATTTTAATTTATTTATTTATTTGACTTTACTCTTTTTTTCTGATAACATTCATAGGATTAATAAAGAGTAACAAACGGATGAAGCTCAATTCGACTCTGTATGTAGTCAAGTCAAGAATAATTCAGATAACAATGTTATAGGTGTCACACTGCACTGACAATTTTTACTTACATTTTATCGATCCGTCTTGATACAGCCCGAAGAAACATATTATTATTATTATTATTATTATTATTATTATTATTATTATTATTATTATTATTATTATTATTACTATATTTGGCCATAGCACCGAATGATTATTTGTGTCTTTTGTTTGTAGTTTATTAAAAATGTATATATTTACAGAGGTTGCTTTGGCTTATGAGCGCCGAACTGATGGACTTATTTAATATTCAATACATACGTATATATTCATCGACTATATAATTATTATTTTTATTTGTTAGATATTGTAGTATTACCGTACACTTTATTAATTTTCGTTATTAAGTTAATATTTGCAGTCGGGTGTGACTTAGACTACTTGTTAACTTGCATTATGAAATACGTAAATTGAAAATTAATTCCATAATAATAATAATAATAATAATAATAATAATAATAATAATAATAATAATAATAATAATAATAATAATAATAATAGCTTTGTTGTATTTTCTGTCATTTTAAGCTATGTTATATTTAGTGATGGTGCACTTATGATTTGTTGGATTTGATTTATTGCGCCAATGCTTCTTGATGTCTGCCTTAAAGTCCACAGTTTCGTTGGCCACCCAAATTTGTAATTAGAATTAGCCTCAGCTATGATTTAAATTAGTCATTTTCAATTTTGCGTGGGAAAAAATATAATAATGGCAGAAGCATGGAGTATATGGTCTCCAAACATAGATAATAACACCCTACTACTACTACTACTACTACTATTATTATTATTATTATTATTATTATTATTATTATTATTATTATTATTATTATTATTATTATTATTATTATTATTATTATGCGCTTTTTAGGGTGTTTTGAGTGATGAGTGAGTGTTAAATTCAGTTGCGTAAATTCATGTCAGAACAAATTATAGTGTCAGTTTTTTGGAACACAGTTTTTGGTTGACTTAAAGGAAAACAGTGCATTTGTTATTTATTATTTTATTTAACTACATTTACAATTTCAGCACATTCCTCGTTCATTTAACATACCATCGAAAATAAGTAAATAAATATCGTTTCACACTTTTATAAAAAATAAAAACAATCATTCTTTGTGTCGGACAGTGACAACAATAAAACAGGAACAAAATAAGAAAAAGGAAACAAAAGAGGGAAGGGAGAAAAAGGGAAATAAAGAAAGAGAAAGAGATGAGCAGGTGCAATACGACTTCAGTCTCAGGTAAACGAATTCATCCCAAACCTAATATAAAAGCTCTCATACTGTACAAACACTACATATTTACATATTTATTTACACACGTCAAGGCTTGGGTTATACTTCCCAAGTTTGTTTCTTGAAAGAGACAGAATAGACTCAGAAATAAATGTACCCTGCTGTAAAACCTACTTCAGCTAACGTGTTAGCAAAGATCTATGTTAGTGTCACTGAGCTGTCTTTCTAAATACTCCAATTCATCCGCAAATTATTTTTGGAGACAAAGCCGGTTGTGGCACGAAGAAGTGTATGAGGCGGTATCAAACCATGCGTTGTCTTTAAGTGTCTCTTAATATAAAGTCTTAATATTTATCCGCATGTTTTTTTGTTTTTAAAAAAAAAAAAAAGTTATTGAGTCATTTGGAGTCGCTAGCGAGGCGCGGCATGCTGACCGAGCTCATGGAGGGCACGTGAGGCGCGGGGACTTGGCACATGCTGCACGGGCAAGGCATGCTCGCGCCCCAGTGCTGGAAGCCAGAGGTGAGGGGGCTCGCTCCAGCCGACGGCGCCTTCAGGAGTCCGTGATGCGGTCTGACTGAGGCCACGGCCGAAAGGCCTGGCGCTGGTAAAGAAGCGGCTGCGCTGGACACGGTTGGCGGGAGTAGCGCATGGTGAACCGGATGAGATCCGGCGGCGGCTGCAGCAGCTGCATGGCTGGCCAGTGGAGCTGCGGCGTGCGCCAGAGTGCCACAGGCAGACGGGTGGAAGGTCGCGTGGTGGGCGCCGCTGCCTCCTCCACCACCGCCCCCGTAGATCTCGCTGACGAGACGCTTCATCTCTTCGAGCGAGTTACTAAGCATGAGGATATAGTTGCGCGCTAGTAGCAGGGTGGCGATCTTGGAGAGCTTGCGCACCGAGGGCCCATGCGCGTAAGGCATGACCTCGCGCAAGCCGTCCATGGCGATGTTCAGGTCGTGCATGCGTTTGCGCTCGCGGCTGTTGATCTTCAGGCGGATGGTCTGCAGCTCACTCTCGGACAGCAGCTTGCGGTCTTTCTTGGAGAACATCTTTAGGGCGAGCGCGTTCTCGTCGCCGCTCGAAAGGCCGTGAATGTCCGCGCTCAGCTCCGGGGGTGAGTCACTCTGCGTAGACGAAACTGCGCCCGAGAAACCCGTCGATTTCTTCACCGCAGAGAGGAACAGATCATCTCCTTCCGGAGAGGAGGGCCGACTGGACACTCTACTTGTATCGGAGTCCATGTCTCATAGATCAACTCTAATTGTTTTCAATAGATCTTTATTGGCCAATGCCTGAAAGTGGAAATAGAAAGCTTAAAACTCTGTAAAATGTCTAATTATAAACATCATTAAACACCAACACCCTCAGCATTTAACACAAACACTGTTGCATGGATATCAGTTAGCGATTAGTTGCAGAGTTTGTGTAGGTTCAAATGGATTAAAACAAGCAGGTGGAGCTGCTCCTTAAATGTTTATTTTGTATAAACCGAAAAAATCCTAAATCATAATTAAATTATAAAACACATCGAATAAACTGATGCAAACTAACGGAGATGCTCATGAACAGAAGTCCGAAGTTTCTCACACGGTTACCAGGACATATTACTTACGCTATCAAATGATTTTGGCACAAGACAAAAATCCTAATGTAAAAGTACATGTAAAACTACGAAGTAGATTAAATGTAAAAACCTTAGTAAAACTTTCCCCATCTTCACAAAATAACGGTTTTGTGGCAGAACTTACCGAAAGCGGGTGCTGCGCGTGCAAGTGCAACTTGCGGTATTGACTTTGTTATTCCGGATCAGTCGTGACGGCGTGTTTGGCCCGTGACAGGAGTGACGCGCGCGTTTTATAGCGGACCTGAGGGAAGTCAGCGGGGACGGTGTATCAGTTCCTTACCGACGGCCCGTGCACAACCAATAGGGTCTCCCCGAAGCGCGGGGAGGGGAGGAGGCTCGCACGGGGCGGGGGTCTTCAAGTCTGTTGTCATTACAAAGAAACGAGGCTTCATTAACTAAATTAGACACACTTCGCATATGGCACCCAGGGAGCGCGCGGCTAGGTTTAGATTACGAACCATCAGAGCGACAGACTGTGGAATCAGTCATTAAGAAAAGCTCAGGCAATGCACAAAACCTCGCAATGCGTACAAAGCGTTTAAAACAGTGCACAAATATAAATAAAGTAGATATAGTTTAGCCTTTTAAAGTTGTAGTTACAGCGTCAGTCTGCCTTAGACACAAGCTTAGAGTGTCAGACAAGAAGCAAATACATAGAATTAACAAACAGTAGGCTGCCTTTTAGCAGTAATTCCCAAATAGATATACTTTTAACACAATAAATACAAAACTGTGATCGGCCAAAAATAAATAAACAACTATATTATTAAACCAGAAAGCTGGATATTTGGATTTTATTAAGTATCATGTACAACTTAAGCACTTATTACCAAGTCTCTCTCTCTCTCTCTCTCTCTCTCTCTCTCTCTCTCTCTCTCTCACACACACACACACCTGCAGCGCACAGTGAATGAGCCGCTTCTTGGTTTAACCCCGCGACCCCCCGGCTACTGCCCAGCCACTGATTGGCGCGCGCGCCTCATTTCAGCCGTTAAAACGCATTTAGGACGTTAATAACCGAAGCGTGCAAAACTGTGTTAACGGTTATGATCCGTCACATTTCAATTAGCGCAATATGGACATGCGGCATACAGACAGACACATAGAGATAAAGAACTCCTAATAAGCCAACGAATAAAAATAACCATGCTACTACTCCTACTACTACTACCATAGTTTTAAATTATTATTATTATTATTATTATTATTATTATTATTATTATTATTATTATTATTATTATTATTATTAAGACACTTGGTACTATCAGTGTCCAGTTAATGTTAATGTGAGTAATGGTGCAGATGGTCTAAATGATAAAAGCACAACAGTGATATCACAGAAAAACACTTTATAATGCAATATATTATTTCAGCATTCTTTTGTCATATTATCCAGCCCTAATAATCACCTGCCTAGCAATGCAATTAATATTAGTTTATCCTTAATCAGTCCCCCCCCAGTATTTTGCAGTCGCAGAAAGTAACGTAAAAGCAAGCAAACTCTGCAATATTCGGAGGAGCTTTCCATTTTTTTTTTTTTTTTTTTTTTTTTTTAAATTAACGCAGATTTTCCGCAGATTTTTGGCCAAGATGCGTCATGTGACATCATCACAACACGCCAAAGCCCTCTCCAATTCACGTGCGTCGAACATGAGTACAGTTAAAAGGTCTCATTTACCAACAAACACTGCGAAAGACCGTGCGAAACAATTTTGTGCAATTCCAGTAGTTTTCTGCAAAAAAAAAAACCCAGAAAAATCTACCCGTTTCATCACAAATTTCGAAAAAGCCGCAGCAAAATCAAGCATTTTTGGCCACAACAATCACAAAAAAAACCTCAGTTAAATCCTGTACAGACTGTTTAATTGGCAACTTTTTTATGCTTTGCACTTCTGTCACTTCTGATCTTCACATGCAAAATTACAATTATCTTTTAAAAACACACAAGAACATGAACCCATCATGCATTTGATTCTTTGCTGTGACCCCTGAGACAGCATCAGATGGTTAAAAGTCTACAGAGTGAGGCTGCAGCATCAGCCTGGAGGAGGTAGAAGAAAGCAAGCAAGAGAGAAAGCGCAGTCAAAACTGCATGTTAAAAAAGTTCCTGTGAGTTGTGGAGTGTCTCTCACTGAGTCAGGTGCTCCTCTCATACATGCACTCCACAGGTCCTCCCTATTCCTAACCTGAGGTCAGTATTATGGCTGTTTTTACCACTGCAGTGCTTTTATCCTTCTGTTTGCATGTTTTCGTGTTGATGAGCTTATGCTAATGAGATAGTTAAACTGAGAGAAGTCGTTGTCTAATCGTGGCTCCGTTCATTATGAATTCCAGTAATCTTACTCTGTTAAATGAGGCCGAGTTGTAATATAGGCCGCGGCTGTCTGGATTAGAGTAACGATGAGTTCGAACAACCGAAAAAAGCAGGCTGTTTGTCAGGCTGTAGTACTTATGATTATGGGAAAATGTCAGCCTGGGAGAAGATTCGCTACATCAGACGATGCAACTGCCCTGGGAGCAATTACACACCGACAGGAAGTCCACTAACCCAGGCTGCTTGAGGATGCGGTCTCTGTCTAATTAAGGTCATGAACAACAACATTTCACCTTGGAAAACTGGCTTTTTGTACACGCACTGTATGAATCTCACTGTTCCCTACGCTTTAATGAAATTTGTGATTTGGTTAAAAGAGGTCACACTTGGCCTTCAGACAGCATAGTAGCCTACATTACAGATTTTCTCTACATTGCCAGAAATAAGGATACCAAACTTTACTTTTCCGTGTCTGTTGTGGTAACATCAAGGGGCCATATTTATTTATTTATTTATTTATTTATTTATTTATTTATTTATTTTTTACCTTTAGAGTGCACATTTCACATGGAAACCTTTACAAGATACATACCAAAGGTACAGTCCCCTCTGAAAGTATTGGAACAGCAAGGTTAACTCATTCAAAAGATGACTATGAGACGACAGATCAGAATTTCAGCTTTCATTTCCTCATATTTACATCTAGATGTGTTAAACAACTTAGAACATTTTGTTTGAACCCACACATTTTTTCAAGTGATCAAAAATACTGGAACATGTGACTGATAGGTGTTTCTTGCTCCCCAGGTCTGCCATGTTAAAATGATTATTTTCTCTTTCTCTTTTTTATTTTTTATTAATAGGTCTGAATGTCTAATCTTGGTTTGAGCCCTGGGTTTCAGCTGTAAAGACAGCAGTTGTTAATAATGATAAACCAATATGAAGACCAGAGAGCTGTCTATGGGAGAAAAGCAAGCCATTTTGAAGCTGAGGAAAGAGGGAAAATCTATCAGACCCATTGCACAAGCAATGGGTATAGCCAATACGATAATTTGGAATGTCCTGAAAAAGAAAGGAACCACTGGTGTACTAACAACCAGACATGGAACCGGCCGGCCAAGTAAAACAACAACAGTTGTTGACAGAATCATCGTGAGAGCTGTGAAGAAAAACCCAAAAACAACTGTCAGTGACATCATCAATAATCTACACAGGGCAGGGGCGAAGGCATTACAATCCACCATTCAATGAAGACTTCAAGTGCAGAAATATAGCAGCCATACCACAAGATGCAAACCACTCATTGGCAGTAAGAATCAGAAGGTCAGATTGGAATTCGCAAAGAAATACCACAAAAGATGAACCACAAAAGTTCTGGAACCAAGATTAACCTCTACCAAAGAAAAGTGTGGAGAAAGAATGGATCTGCTCATGATCCAAAACATACAAGCTCATCTGTGAAACGTGGTAGAGGTAGTGTCATGGTTTGGGCTTGCATGGCTGCTTCTGTGACAGGCTCACTAATCTTTATTGATGAGGTAACCAATGATGGCAGCAGCAGAATGAATTCAGAAGTCTACATTCTGATCTATCTTCATATATTCATCTTTTGATCTCAAACCCAAATGTCTTCAATGTACAGCGAAAACAATAGAATTGGCCTTGCTGTTTCAATACTTTTGGAGGGACTGTACAAAACATGTCCACCTTGATGGTACTGCCCCAGGGACAAGGGAAAGTACAGTTTGCTACATTTATTTCTGAGAGTGTGTCCAATAGTTATCCTATTCCAGTGCACCCTATCAGTACTTTAAAGTATATACACATACAGTGTGATTTCTGATATAGTCACTGGAAGTTCAAAATGCAAAAGTTCTAGGAGTTTCAGTCCATTTCATTTTGAAAAAAAAAATATTATTGTTAAATTATACACATTTGACAATAAAATGTATAAAAACCAACAACTCTGTAATAGTGGTAAAGTGGCACCAAGCCAGCATGTTAGATCTGAACTTCACAGTTCAGGTGCAGAAAATGGCCGAGTTAAAGACAGAAGACATTAGCACATACACTGCTAATCTAATCAAGCTATTTGTGGTGTTTGAGTTCTTCCATTAAGAGAGAAAGAGAAAGAGAGAGATACAGAAAAGTGAGAAATAGAGAGAGCTTTTGCCACCTGTAGCTGGATGAGTGTGGGGTGTTGAGATGGTGCTTGAAATGAGTGTTAATTCTGAATATTGGCTCAATCAGGCCCTCTCTTGTTCCAATTA
>CM042569.1:6206932-6361932 GCA_023630585.1 Cranoglanis bouderius
AGCTGAGGGATTTGCTCTCACCAAATGTTACAAATGTTTCCACAACCTGCTCCCCTGATCCCACTGGGAGGAGGGTGTGTGTGTGTGTGTGTGTGTGTGTGTGTGTGTGTGTGTGTGTGTGTGTGTGTGTGGGTGTGTGTGTGTGTGTGTGTGGTGGGGTCGTGAGTGTAACCATGTCTCATGGCAAAACTGCTGCGTGAATAAAGTGCCTTACCTCTGATGTGTTAAGATGCACAGCATGTGTGCATTAATCATGTGAACATAAATCGTGTAAATTGTGGAGTTTGGAAGTGTTTGGCTTTTATTAGAACTTTTATTAGCAAAAAAAGATTTACAGTCTATTTCCATAGAGTGGCAACTTTGAATTTGCTTTTCATATTAACATGTGGACAAAACATTTCGATGTAGAGATATATGATAAGAACATTTTACAGCATCCCCTACACAAAAGTTAGAGGGATAGGATGAAAACAAATTCTCTTCAATTCTATACTGTCTTCTAGCTATTGGCATACAAGAAAAGAGAAAATTCCGCCACTCCCCCCTTCTCGACTACACACACACACACACACACACACACACACACACACACACACACACACACACACACACAAACACACACACACACGCACACACACGCACAAACACACGTACCCTCGTAATGTCTAACGAGGGGGCTGGCAGCTTTATGCTTTCCGTTTAACACACACACACACGCACACACACACACACACACACACACACACACACACACACACACACACACACACACACACACACACACACACACACACACACACACACACACACACACACACAGGAGAAGTAGCAGGTTGTGGTTTTATTTTTGGAGTTGGTTGGTAATTGTGGCTGAGGACTGTCCTCTGTGTCACCTTCTGTAATCCATCTGGTTTAACACAACTCTGTTGTTTCTTCTAGTGTCCTAAAGGAACAGTGCATCTTTACCTCTGTCTCACTCTATATATCCTTCAATATCAGGTCATCAGTTTCCTATTGTATTTTTAAACTCACCTCTACTTGTGTAAGCAATCGTGCTGACAAAGTTAAAATAATTCTTTCAGACAATTGTTTTTGATGTCATTAACATATTTTCCTAGTTTGCGCCTTTTAAACCACCCACAGGCCTTTCTAGGCTAGTTACTCACAACTTAAAATGATTGATTTCAGCTACACAGAATTGTGATCAATGTGATTAATCATGATTATTTTAATCATTTAATCTTTCTTACTCACTCAAGTGAGTATGTATATGTAGTAGGCATACACAATTACCAACCCAATTTACTTATACAATGATGAAAGCTCTTGTGTTATAGCAATACCAGAAGGAATAAAAAAAAAAAATCTGTAAGACGTTAGTGATTATTCTTCATGCTGCTTTGCTAATATGAATATGAATCACAATCCCCCACTGTTTTGGCCCCTCTTCCACCTGTTAGATTCCCGCTCTCCTCCATCTTCTTGTTCTCTCTCTCTCTCTCTCTCTCTCTCTCTCTCTCTCACACACACACACACACACACACACACACACACACACACACACACACACACACACACACACACACACATCCCTTTAACCAGACAGATGGGCTGCAGCCCCATCCAGCGTGTCATCCAGCAGTCAAGAGATGGAGCAGTATTGGGGCTCGGACAAAAGAAAGATGTGAATGGGAAGGTGTGTGTATGCTGTGTCCAGTCCAAGTGGCTCTTAGCTCTTTGTTCTCACCACATTTCTCTGGGTTTACATGTCTCTGGACACACTGGTAAGCAGTATTCCACTGTCACCCATCTGCACAGATGTTTCCATTTTAAAGGCACTCCAAGGTTTGGGTATGGGAACACATGAGGATTCTCACAAATCTAGATGATACTGAAAATATCTATTGATATATAATGTCATGTGAAGTAATCTCTTGCTTCTTCACCTAGGAGTCATTTGCATGTACAATTTCTTCCTTCCTCTTACATTAAGTAACTCTTGCTGTGATTATAAGTCGTTGTATGCCCACTAAACTTATATTAAGGCTCTCACTCACAATGTTCTCAGACATAAGACCCTGTATATTTTCAACACAATCAGTATTGGTAGCCTTTCCTCTGTATGACCTGAACACTAATATACTCTAATTAATCAACATTTCACTGTCCAGTTTTGAACCAGAAAAGGATAAGTTTGTTCCTAATGCATGTTTCTACAGTACCACAGGAACATTTTTCAGGAAAATTAGGTGAATTTCCACTAGAGGAACTAGGGCTATAGGTACAAGTTGTTTTTAGGGTGTTTTTTTTTTTCTTTTTTTTTTTGTGCAGCGTTGAACATTGAATTGAATTGAACCCTGTGGCATTTCCCCAATTGGTGTGGTTTGTTTAGCCAGATGAGAACTGTGAGGTGAGGACCAAAAGTAAAAGTCTTTAAAAGTCTTAAAGTAGTAGACTTTGTCTACTTTTTGGACTTGTGTGAAAATCTGATGATGTTTTAGGTCATATTTATGCAGATATACAGAAGATTCCAAAAGGTTCAGAAACTTTCAAGCACCACTGTATTATGGGTTTTGGGCAGCAGTTTTGTAGATGTGAGCTGCTAAACTGACCTGTGAGGCAGAAACCGAGCCAAAGGACAGAACTATAGTACTGCAGAAATACGAAGCGTACTGGATATTCAGACCAACAAACAAAAGGAAAAAAATAAAAGACTAGCAAAGACTTGAAGCATTAAAATGAGCATCATGCTGGTACAGATTTATAAAGCTACTTTAAAGTTATGTCTGACAATTAATAAACAGCAACACGACTTCTCTGAAACTCAATGTCTGAAAATATTTATCAGGGACTCATCTAAGAACTGTGTAGTTCTCATTCAGGATAGTTCCTGAACTGTGTAGTTCATCAAAGGGTTGAAACACCCCTCTTAAGCAGTTTCTGTGGAATTTTACCTTTCCACATGGCTTGCTCATTAGGGGTTTCGTAAATCTGCTTTGTAACAATGTCTGTTGTGCTCTACATAGAAAATCCAACGAACTAAATTATGTCATAGAGTAGCTGATGCCTTGTCTTAACAGATCACAGGTCTTTCTTTTCCTACAGGCATCTTACACTTAAAAACACTGTTCAACTAGAGACATTCAGAATCTTGTTAAAGAGGTAGGATAAAAGGAGTCTAGAGTGTGTGTGTCACCATGTGTATCACTGCAGGGGAATGCCGGTGGGCTTTTTCTCTTCTTTGGCGGCAGCCCTCATTCAATTCTTTTGCAATTACGTTGTCATCAAGCCATTTGGCTGCTGAGGCCTCCAAAGAGCGACACAAGAAAAGAGCTTGCTGATTGAATTAAAGCAACACCAATTCAGCCCTGCTGAGAGCCAGCAAAAGAGGGGGCTTTAGAGAGACAGAGAGTGAGAGATAAATAAAAGGTGCAAAATGAGAACGTCGGGAGAAAATAGATGCACGGTGGTAGTTGTATCGGCATGTGTCGGTAATGTGTGCATATGTGGTCACCGTGCACAGATGCAGAGGTATGCATGCATACAGGGTATACTGTTGTCTGTCTGTGTGTGTGTTAGGAGCGCCGGAGCCCGTTTGTCACCGTGAATAGGCTCAGGGTGGTTCACATCATTGGGGCATTGAAGGCGTCTCCTCCCCTGTTGTAAAACAAGGCTATGAGTCGCATGGGGACACAGGGGGCATTGTGCTTGCTACAGGGGCCAGCGTACCACCCAGAGTGTTCCCCAAAAACTCCACCCAACTCCTTCTGAAACTCACAGGCCAGGAACCAGTCTGACTGTCTACTGCAGAGAGAGAGAGAGAGAGAGAGAGAGAGAGAGAGAGAGAGAGAGAGAGAGAGAGAGAGAGAAAGAGAGAGAGAGAGAGAGAGAGAGAGAGAGAGAGAGAGAGAGAGAGAGAAAGAGAGAGAGAGAGAGAGAGAGAGAGAGAGAGAGGTCGTCTGGCAAGAACAATGTAGGGTGGAAAAGGCAAGACAGTACTTCCTGAAACTTCTGTGTGTGTGTGTGGGAGTGTGTGAGAGAGAGAGATGAGAGTGTGGGTTGATGCTTGGGGTTGGAGGAGGGGAGGAGGCGTTCCCGAGAGTTTCCCCTAACACGATAGGTTAATGGGATGATTGATGGCTGTAGCACTGAAGACAAAACGAAAGGCGGTGATAAAACCAGAAAGAAAAAAAAGAAAAGAATGGAGAGGGGTAAAGGAGGGCTTGTATCTGGGATATGGATGTGTGTGTGTGTGTGTGTGTGTGTGTGTGTGTGGTGTGTGTGTGTGGTGTGGTGTGTGGTGTGTGTGTGTGTGTGTGT
Organism: Cranoglanis bouderius; assembly: GCA_023630585.1. Lineage (NCBI taxonomy): Eukaryota > Metazoa > Chordata > Actinopteri > Siluriformes > Cranoglanididae > Cranoglanis > Cranoglanis bouderius. Next base: position 6,211,253 of record CM042569.1, read on the forward strand.
GTGAATATTTACTGCCATGCAAGAGAAGGAGGGACTGAGGTGTTGTTAATTAGCGGGGAGGCTTCTAGACTCTAAGGACATGGTGTGTTGTGTGTGTGTGTGTGTGTGTGTGTGTGTGTGTGTGTGTGTGTGTGTGTGTGTGTGTGTGTGTGTGTGTGTGTGTGTGTGTGTGTGTGGACATGATGAGTGTGAGGGGGGACAGGATATTAGGGTGAGAAAGGGGCAATCTTGACCACCAAAGATGCCACACACATACTCGCACAAAGAAATAAATAAATACCGTGTCCCTTCAATACAAGCAAATAATTTACTGCCTGCTTTGGCCCCTGCATGCCTGAATTTGATCTCACACACACACACACACACACACACACACACACACACACACACACACACACACCACACACACACACACACACACACACACAAACCCCTCTCAAGCTGAAGAGTGCAGGTTTGTGTTTTTTAAGAAGCCCTCGTCTCCTGGAGTACCTTTAAGAGGATGGACAAACACAAATTACACTCTTGCGTGCACACACACACACACACACACACACACACACACACACACACACACACACACACACACACACACACAAATTCACATCTATACTATTCTATACTGATTATCTTGGTATACAACACAATGTAAAAAGTTTGTTTTTCACATACTGTAAAGTTAATTAGACAATCAAATGGAAAGAAAAAAGGGGAAAAACAGCTGGAATTGTATAATGTTAGCTTCAACAGGACAGGTACGATTCACTAATAGAACGGGTCACTATTACTGTTGTTTTGAGAGTGACAGGTTCATATGTTGGAAATGCCTCATTAAAAATAGCTCTAAAAATATTATTTTTAATTCCATTGTTTCCATCATCTGATATATCATTATTATATAATAAAGTCCCACAATTAATATATCTCGCCTCTGTGGATTCAATTCTATTCAAACCACAGGTGTTCTGTAGGATTCAAATCCAGAGACTGAGATGGTCACTGCCAAGCCCAGATTTTTTTCCCCACAACCATTTCTGCATTAATTTGTGTGTATGTTTGAGTTTATTTCTTGAAAGCTCTATCTATGACCAAGTCTTAACCTCCTGGCAGTGGCGAACAGGTTTTGGCTAAAACATTCTGGTAATTCATGATGCCATAGATCTTTAGAAGGAACCCTGGACCACCAGGATCATCAGCCCCAAAGCATCAGTGATCCACTAGCATATTCTATAGCAGTGGTCGCCAACCCTCTTCCTTGAGATCTACCTTCCTGCAGGTTTAATCTCCAACCAAAATCTAACACACCTGTTATGGTTGATTAAGAACTTCCTAAGGCTTCTAATTATTAGATGGTCAGGTGGGCACGATTATGGTTGGAGCTGAAGTCTTCAGGAAGGTAGATCTCCAGGAACAGGGTTGGTGACCATTGTTCTACAAAGTGTATCAATGTTGTTGTTTTTTGTTTTTTTTTGTGACAAACATGCCAGTGGTGTTTATACCCCAAATCTTTAAGTTAAAATTTTCTCTGATCACAAGATTTCAGCTGCTCCAAAGTACAGATGCTGCATTATGTGGGTTGCTTTCAGGATCAACATGTTTTGTGAAATCCTTCTTTGTCTTCTTTTGTACAATGTATCTATTTCTAACCCTTCTTAAATATTAGATTTTGAGACTTGAACACCTCAAGAACAAACTAAATTGTTCATTTCTGAAACAGTCATCTTTGGACATCTTTGGTGTCAGTATAAGATATATGCCCAAGTGTCTTCTTTCTCGCAAATGTCTATCACAGACAACTCAAACTTTTTATTATGCTGCTGAATGTGCTTAATGGTATCTTAATGGTATTATTATGTATTTTTTATTTTTTATTTTTAAAAACCCTGCTTATGTATTATTATATCCATTACCTGACTTGTGTGGGTCACCAGCCATTTTTAAAAGTGATGGTTTTCCTATTGTGATTGATGTGTGTAACTTTGTTTGTATACCCCAGGGAAATAGGACATGATCAAGATTAGTAGTAGACTTCTTGGAGTCAAATATGTACAGTTGCAATCAAAATTATTCAACCCCCATTGCAAATCAGGTTTATTGTCAAAATTTACAGACTTTCAGCTATTTGCAATGAACAAATCAAACAAAAGAAATTGAAATAGTTCAACACAACGAATGCTTCAAGTGGTTTCCCCAAACTCAACTGAAAATGCAACTTATAATGACTTCTCCAGTTTCAAAATTATTCAACCCCTTCATGGCAAGCATCTTTAGTACTTAGTAGAGCACCCTTTTACTGTTATGACCTGCTGCAAATGAGATGCATAGCCAGACACCAGCTTCTGGCAGCGTTCCTGAGGAATCTTAGCCCATTCCTCATGAGCAATGGCCTCCAGTTCAGTAATATTCTTGGGTTTGCGTGCTGCAACCACCTTCTTCAAATCCCACCAGAGATTTTCTATGGAGTTCAAGTCAGGTGACTGTGATGGCCCTGTAGAATCTTCCAGGACTTCTTCTGCAACCAAGCCTTGGTGGAATTTGAGGTATGCTTGGGATCATTGTCCTGTTGGGAGGTCCAATGACACCCAAGCTTCAGCTTCCTCACAGACAGCATGAAGTTTTCTCCTAGGATTTCCTGATACTTCAATGAATCCATCTTGCCTTCCACACACTGCAGGTTTCCAGTGCCAGAGGATGCAAAGCAGCCCCAGAGCATCACTGAGCCACCACCATGCTTGACTGTGAACAGAGTGTTCTTTCTTCATTTTTCTTCCTCCAGACATACCGCTGATCCATCATGCCGAAAAGATCCAGTTTTGTTTCATTGCTCCACAGAACAGAATCCCAAAACTTCTGTGGCTTATTTATATTAATTTGAGCCAACGTTTCTTGTGCTTTTAGGTCAGTAGTGGTGTACGTCTTGGAGCTCTGGCATGTAAACCTTTAGTACGCACCATACTGTGCTTTAACTGCATTTTTACACTTACAGGCCTTTTTACTTTCATGGAGCATGGTCATTAACAAGATATGAATAACATATCTTGTTAACAAGAATATGAGGCACAATTTTTTTTTTTCTTTTTTTTTCCCCAGGGCATAGTGGTAGGGTTCACATTAAAAAAAAATCTTCCAGTCTAGACCACGCCCACTAACAGTTTACATCTGAATACAGACAGATATAAATATTTGGAACACTAAACAGGTACAGACAATGACAATGGCGTTGTGTTGCACCCCTACTCTATATGTACAGTATATATAGTTAATAATAGGTGTATGTTTTGGACAAAAGTCCTCAGCTGTGCAAGCAAGGTGCTCCTGAAGCTGTGGTGATTGTTTGTCCAAAATACCAACAAAATTTAACTTGGTCATTATGGAGTCATGGCTATTTAAAATGTGGATGAGAATAAAGGTTTGGTTCCTCCAGACTCTACTGTTTCAGAACATTACCTAAGCAGGCTGTCAATAGCATCCCGGATCAAATTATCTCCTTTTCCATGTGAAAATACAACAAATTGCACTATATTGCAGACATATTCCATCATCCAACCAGAAGTGCAACATACTTTCAGAACCATAAGTAGTTAGTTAGAATTCCCATCAGGTGTCTTATTTGTTTTTATTTTGCTCTGTTCTTCTTCAGCACCCCATCTGCTCTCCTTGGCACATGGAGCTGACATTCACCTTGAGAGAGAGAGAGAGAGAGAGAGAGAGAGAGAGAGAGAGAGAGAGAGAGAGAGAGAGAGAGAGAGAGAGAGAGAGAGAGAGATGCCTCCAGTGGGGTTATGCCAGCATCTGATAAACAAAGACCCTGCAGCTGAGAGCAGCACACTGCAGCACTGTGGAGGGCAACACAAGCAGAGGAAGGAGGGATGACCAGAAAGAAGAAGAAGAGAGAGAGAGAGAGAGAGAGAGGAGAGAGAGAGAGAGAGAGAGAGAGAGAGAGAGAGAGAAAGGGAGAAGAGGAGGAGGGGGGAAGAAGTTTAAATCAGACGGGCTATTAAACACAGACAGCTTTAAGAAGCTGATGTATACTGAACCACCAGCTGCACAGAGTGATGTGGAGAGAGAGCGAGAGCGAGAGAGAGAGAGAGAGAGAGAGAGAGAGAGAGAGAGAGAGAGAGAGAGAGAGAGGAATGATTAGTTAACATTACTGTCTGGTTGAAATCCAGATTGAGAAAACCCTCATGACCGTGTAGCAACAGGCCTGTGTGACAGTGACTCTTTAATCACTCATACACACTCATTCATACACACACACACACACACACACACACACACACACACACACACACACACACACACACACACAAGAAGCATCGTAGCATTATCCATGTTTTTCCATGCATCAGAAGGGGGGTTACGGTGTGTGTAGGAGGAACGGCATCTAATTGTAATCTCTAATTTAGAGGAAACTTTCTTTCTCAGAGGTGAGAGTAAAGTCAGGGGAAAAAAGCCCAAAATAACACACATACAAACACATGCACAAACCCCTACCAGACAATGTTCAAGCAGGTCACACACACACACACACACACACACACACACACACACACACACACACACACACACACACACACACACACACACACACACACACACACACATATACACACACATCCAAACAGTTTAGCAAGTTAACACCCAAGGTTGAGTGCTTGCTTGTTTAACTGGCAGGTGGTAATGAGCACACTGTGTGTCACAGTGTGTATGTGTGTGACTTTGTGTGTGTGTGCGAGCATGTTTAGCAAGTAGTCGGTAATGAGGGGACTGTGTGTGCATTTAGACCTGTAATGAGGTGTGAGGGAGAAGTGTGAAAGACTTTATAGGCAGTAATTACTGAGTTTGCTAGTGCATGCACATTTGTGTGTGTGTGTGTGTGTGTGTGTGTGTGTGTGTGTGTGTGTGTATGTTTGCCACAGTATAAGTGCCTCACATAAATACATTTATTAGTTTCAGTTTAGAATTTGCACTAGACACATACCTCTCATGGCTGGGATGTGGAGAACACACCTGACCACCTCTCCACTATGATGAAAAGTCGATGCTGTACAACTGAAGCCAACTGACCAACTCATATTCATGTCTCCTGTAGGAATTCACACTCATCACACCACAAACACAACAGCTAACAGCTGATATCAAAGTACAGTGGGGGAAAAAGTATTTGATCCCCTGCTGATTTTGTACGTTTGCCCACTGACAAAGAAATGATCAGTCTATAATTTTAATGGTAGGTGTATTTTAACAGTGAGAGACAGAATAACAACAAAATAATCCAGAAAAACGCATTTCAAAAAAGTTATAAATTGATTTGCATTTTAATGAGGGGAAATAAGTATTTGATCCCCTATCAATCGGCAAGATTTCTGGCTCCCAGGTGTCTTTTACACAGGTAATGAGCTGAGATTAGGAGCACTCTCTTAAAGGGAGTGCTCCTAATCTCAGTTTGTTACCTGTATAAAAGACACCTGACCACAGAAGCAATCAATCAATCAGATTCCAAACTCTCCACCATGGCCAAGACCAAAGAGCTGTCCAAGGATGTCAGGGACAAGACTGTAGACCTACACAAGGCTGGAATGGGCTACAAGACCATCGCCAAGCAGCTTGGTGAGAAGGTGACAACAGTTGGTGCGATTATTCGCAAATGAAAGAAACTGTCAGTCTCCCTCGGTCTGGGGCTCCATGCAAGATCTCACCTCGTGGAGTTTCAATGATCATGAGAACGGTGAGGAATCAGCCCAGAACTACACGGGAGGATCTTATTAATGATCTCAAGGCAGCTGGGACCATAGTCACCAAGAAAACAATTGGTAACACACTACGCCGTGAAGTACTAAAATCCTGCAGCGCCCACAAGGTCCCCCTGCTCAAGAAAGCACATGTACAGGCCCGTCTGAAGTTTGCCTGAATGATTCAGAGGAGAACTGGGTGAAAGTGTTGTGGTCAGGTGTGGTCAGATCTCTTCGGCATCAACTCAACTGTGTTTGGAGGAGGAGGAATGCTGCCAATGCTGACCCCAAGTCATAACACCATCCCCACCGTCAAACATGGAGGTGGGAACATTATGCTTTGGGGGTGTTTTTCTGCTAAGGGGACAGGACAACTGCACCGCATCAAAGGGACGATGGACGGGGACATGTACCATCAAATCTTGGGTGAGAACCTCCTTCCCTCAGCCAGGGCATTGAAAATGACCTTAATGACTTGGAGAGGATCTGCAAAGAGGAGTGGGACAAAATCCCTCCTGAGATGTGTGCAAACCCGGTGGCCAACTACAAGAAACATCTGACCTCTGTGATTGTCAACAAGGGTTTTGCCACCAAGTACTAAGTCGAAGAGGTCAAATACTTATTTCCCTCATTAAAATGCAAATCAATTTATATCTTTTTTGAAATGAGTTTTTCTGGATTTTTTTGTTGTTATTCTGTCTCTCACTGTTAAAATAGACCTACCATTAAAATCATAGACTGATCATTTCTTTGTCAGTGGGCAAACGTACAAAATCAGCAGGGGATCAAATACTTTTTTCCCCCACTGTATGTGCATTGTCTATTTGTATAATTGCAATATCTCGCCATACCAGAAGGTGGCAGTAGTCTGGATGCAGACAGATACAAAGATGCAAAATGGTGGAAAAAGCTAATATCCTAAACCACATACTATGCTATGAATAGCAATGTTATGAGATCATATTAATATGTATAGTAATTGTGTAAAATTTTGACACCATATTTAGTGTTAATTTGTGGTTTGGGATGTAGCCAAACAAACTAGCCAAGCTACAATTTTCACTCCACTGTGAATCTGTTTCAACTGTCTCAGGCGTTTCATTGCAAAAATATACAGCTGATGGGCAGATTAGGTATTTTTACATATTATATGATATATATTTTATATTATACTGTATAGTAAGTATGTGCATTCTCTTGAAATTGCCGTATGCTTGTTTTGCCAACTTCTTTTTCTTCTCATTTCAAAGGACTTTGTCATACAGTACATCGGCCACAAATCATCAGACTGCCGAAAAGTGCATTTGCAACTGGGCCCAAGCACAGTTATGTGTACATGAATGAGCATCTGCTGTTGGGAAACTACATAGTGCTTTTTGAAGATGTTGATGGAGGCTACATGCATTGTACTCTCACTGCTATTATTTTTTACCACTATTATACTGTAAGTCTACTTCTGTATCATTCATAAATACCAGTGTGTGCAAGAGTCCTGATCACCTTTACTTACTGCAAACTTCTACAGAAATATTTCAGTTGTATTTGATCATTTCGTGGAAATTTAAGCTGTTTTCACTATGGTGCAAATACTCAAGTCTGTACCAAGGATCAGTGTTGGGCTTATTTTGGGGAAAGGTGCTATCTTCACAATTCCTTCCAAACTGAAGTTTGAGTGTGCACAATTACATCTCACTCACTTGTTTTTTTATTTTTATTTTTGTTTTTGTTTTTTATTTTGCAAAATAAGATATAATAGGGGCATTGATTTATTATTTTATAATTTAATTGATGTATTATTTATTTAATTAGGTTTGTTATTCTTTCTCAACACAACCTTTCAGTCGAAGCCACTCACTTATATACAATAATAATTCCCAATTCTTATGAGTTATAAATTATTTCACTTTTGAATATCATCTTCACTCTATATCGAGAAGGTATTCCACCTCCTCTGCAGATCACGACATACTTTTCCCTGCCACTGTTATCCTGAAATAGAAAATGACCATGATCACTTGAAGCGAAACCCAAGATCAACCAGCGATTGGTCCCCTGGTTCCCTTCCATACTCAATTTAATATAAAGAACTCTCGGCAACAGCTTCAGGTCTGGAAAAAAAAGGCAAGTGTGAAAAAGTTTATAGTCTTTCAGCACTGTTCACTCACGTAACAGCTCTGTGTTTGACTTACATTCACTGAGCCCTTTATTAGGAACACTATTACTAATACTGGGCTGGGCCTCTCGTTGCTCTCAAAACAGCCTCAATTCTTCATGGCATGGATTCCACAAGATGTTGGAAATATTCCTTCTGGAGATTCTGGTCCATGTTGACATGATTGCATCACACAATCCCTGCAGATTTTTCAGGTGCACTTTCATGCTGCGAATCTCCAGTTCTACCACATCCCAAATGTGTTCTACTGGATTCAGATCAGGTGACTGGGAAGGCCAGTGAAGAACACTGAACTCACTGTCATGTTCATGAAACCAGTTTGAGGCAACTTTTGCTTTGTGACATGGTGCATTATCATGCTGGAAGTAGCAATGAGAAGACAGGTAAATTGTGGCCATGAAGGGATGCACATGACCAGCAGCAGTACTCAAATTGGCTGTGGCATTCAAATGATGATTGATTGGTACTAATGGGCCCAGTGAGTGAGCCAAGAAAACATTCGCCACACCATTACACCACCTCCACCAGCCTGGGCTGTTGACACAAGGCAGATTTGGTCCATGGATTCATGCACTTGACACCAAATTCTGACCCTATCATCTGTGTGCCTCAGCAGAAATCAAGATTCATCAGGCCAGCACCATTCTGAGTAAACACTAGAGACTGTTGTGTGTGAAAATCCCAGGAGATCAGCAGTTATAGAAATACTCAAACCAGCTCGACTGATACCATCAATCATTCCACGGTCAAAATCACTGAGATCACATTTTCCCCCCATTCTGATAGTTGATGTGAACATTACCTGAAGCTGCTGCACCATATCTGTATGATTTTATGCATTGCACTGCTGCTACACTGTTGGCTGATTAGATAATTGCATGAATGAGTACATGTGCAGGTGCTGCTAAAGTATTGGGTGAGTACATATTCTACTTTAATTATAAATCACTTTGGATAAAAGCTTTCTCTAAATAAATTAAAAGTAAGTATGTATGAATGTCTTAGATTCTCTGTAGTATTGGCTGGTTTTTGCTTTCATATATTGCTGCTCCTGTCATATGACTGAGAACACACCTACCACATTAAAAACTGTGCATGAAATTTGTAGAAAAATGGCAACACTGTGAAAATAAAAGGCTCTTAAGGTCTGTAACAACAGCTAACAACAGGCCATGTTGATACTGATTACTATAAGGTGAAAACCTCAATCACAGAAGAATGTATCACTTTTTCCAAATGGCATGCAACTCTGGCACTTATTGATTTAAGCACACATTCTCAATAGAGATCACTTTTATCATATTTCAGCATCACAGACGAAAAGAAAGAAGAGGGTCACATGTCACAGCATCACTGCACTGCCCTTACAAGCGCACTCTGACCCCACCCTAACCCGGTTACGACCTCTCTGGGACACCCTGAGTTTGGGGAAGCCCTCCATGTGACCTCATCAATTAGGACACCGATGAGCTCCACAGCAGTCAGGTCCTGCATCCTCCATCACTCTTGCTTTCTCTTCATCTTTTGTCTCTCTCCTTCTCTTCTCTGCCAAGCTTGCATGTACACTCCTCAGCGAGACAAGTGCCTCTTTTTGCTATACACTCTCCCTGACACTTTCTACACCCCTTCACCTCTGATAACCTTCACTTGCCCTCTTCACACTTCCTTTATGAGTTCATCATTATCCATCCTCACTCTCTAGTTCTCTCTCTCTCTCTCTCTCTCTCTCTCTCTCTCTCTCTCTCTCTCTCTCTCTCTCTCACACACACACACACACACAGCATCAGTAAAGTGCAAGAGCAGTTAGTGGGTTATTGTGTTCAAAGTTACATTGGAACTCTGGAGCTTTCTTGCAGAGCGCAACAACCGCACTGTAATTATGAATGCATGTTCTATATAGACTATCTATCAGTAACATCAATATGTGCTATACAATAAACATTAAACCATTGCAGTAATATTTCCTTGAAGCCTACTTATCTCATTAAGCAAGCCTAACAACACATTTTCTTTCTCGTTTTTTTACACACTGTCCAATAGTCTCTATGTATATCTGATCTTACAGTAGCCTTTAGAAGGATTTTGAAATAGAAAAGGCAGTGACAGAAAATGCTCAAACATAATAGGTCATTGTTCTCTTTTTGTGTGTGAAGAAAATGTGTGTCACTCTTAAGTTTAAGGAGAAGTGCAACAGTGAAAAAACTTTTGTGAAAAAGAACTTCACGTGTGTGTGTGTGTGTGTGTGTGTGTGTGTGTGTGTGTGTGTGTGTGTGTGTGTGTGTGTGTGTGTGTGTGTGTGTAACTAAAGAGAGGATGTAAGAATATAATGGTTGGAGTCTGAGACATGACCAAATACATAGCCAGCATGTCTTAAGAGCTCTGATTTCTGATGAATATGGAAATCCTGATGGTGGTCCACTCTCCAGGGGACCCCCTTAACCCATCCCTCCCTCCCCATCCAAGGAACGAGGGAATCGGACACAGCAGGGAGGCTTACTGGCTTCAAGGCTTCATCCCCTGGATGATAATCCCAGTGTCCAAAAACTGGGAGAATGAGAAAAGGAGCATAATCCTATTGTTCTTCTGTGTCACATATGTCACTTAACATGTCCTTTCCCCATCACAAGACTACACCCACTACTGCAACAGATTGGTCTCCTTCAAAAACAATAGGCCTTCTCTCTCTCTCTCTCTCTCTCTCTCTCTCTCTCTCTCTCTCTCTCTCTCTCTCTCTCTCTCTCTCTCTCTCAGTATATCTTTCAGGACTGACAACATTATCCTCCAAAGAGCAGCAAGTTAGCGTAACTATTGTATCACACTACACCCCACCTTTATTTTTGCTGGTTCTTGTACTTTCATTACTTATGCACTATAATTGGTTTGATACTATAGAAAAAATTTTAAAGAAGTCAAGAAATTGAAATCAATATGGAAAGAAGAAAACCACTCTCCCACATACATACATACATATGCAAACAAACCCTACTGAGACGGAATTATTATTTTTTTAAATTGAGACCACCCCATTGCAGTGTGGGTGGCATGCAAAATGATGTGTGAGGATATGCTGCAAGTGTGTGTGTGTGTGTGTGTGTGTGTGGGAGGCGTTCAGGTTAAGATATACACCCCATCGTGCCTTTAGCTCATTCTATCAGAAAGGACCTGTTGGTGTCTGCCTCAGCCATTGAATGTGCATGTTTATGGGCATATGGCTGATCCACCTCCAATAGGTTCATGTAGGCAGAAAACTTGGCCATTCAAATGGCCATTCAGGCACCAAAAAGGGGACACAGATTACCATGTCATAACACAGAGGGAGGAGAGAGTGGGAGGGGGGACGACAGGGAGAGGAAGCTCAAGAAAGAGACATTGCAGATCGGCATGTACTAAGTTTGTCAAATTAAGCTCAAAGTAAATTTGATTTGCCAATCTCAAATGAAACTGCATATGACATGACCATCAGAGTTATTTTACATTTCTTCAAATTTACATACTGCATAGCATTAAAAAGGTTTATTACACTGTAATAAAGCAATAGGCAAATTCACTTGCAAGCTAGCGAATGTTAGGTATTATATTTTGTCATTGGCTCATAGAAAATCACCAGCACTAGTCATATTAAAAATGTCATAACAACATCATAATAACATCTTATTTTGATCATGTTTTTTTACTAGCAGTCAAAATGCATCATGATCATCTATTTGACACTAGTTAGTGAGAAATCAGCTAAAATCAAACCTTATAAATTTGTAAGTTTAGTTGGTTAGTGATAAAAGCTTTGGATAAATGTGTCTGCCAAATTAATATTTGTAAATGCATTGTTATAGGGTGCCAGGTAGTGGTGGGAAATATACTGGTGTAAATGCAAAGCTAATAGAAGTTTGCTAAGAGACATTTCCACTGTGGCAGAGAAACCACAATATACTGATAACGGATATACAAAACAAAACATTGCTTGTTGCTAAACTGCTGCACCTACATGTGTTTGGTTGTGAGCACGCTAAGTTTCTTTGTTTTCCTGAAAGACGAATTAGCCACATGGTAGACAAATGCAATGTATGTCAATGAATGTCACTTGCTTATTACTCTCTTATCTTCTTCCATGAGGTAAGAGCACTTTTGGTGTGTCTTTCTGTGGTTGACCTATCCATGATTACATCATGATATCTACAACCGGTGATGCACATGGAGTTTGATGAAGGGGATTGTGAAAACAGGAATAAATAAATAAAATCAGGATGTGTAGTTTGAAAGAAACTTTTATACTGAGGCCAACATTAAGCTCTTGTTTTCCTGTAATTTATTTCTCCTTTCCTATCTAAACCATTGCATATTTGTGACCATAACGTCACAAAGTCCAGTGAAGATCAAAAACTTCCTCTTGTTAAGTGTCTACCTTGTGTCACTGTCCTAAACAAAACTTGAAGCACTTTCCTGATCTAATTAGCTGGCCCCTGTCTCTTCTCATTTCATCCTCGAGACAGAGATCAGTTCCTTAACCTCGATCCTGTCTGTTAGCCACGCTAACTGCTGCCATTTCTGTCTACCCCAGTGCTGTTCCATTCATTTCAGCATGGCAGGCCTGTTAGGGTTCACCTTTTTTGTCATCTAAGGTGAAGAACCCTTCTCTCGCTCTCTTTTTGCCCATCACTGTCCTCCTGATCACGATATCTCTGACCCCCTCGTTCTCAAGGTTTCATCCTGAATCCTCCCACAGTGACAATGCAGCCATTAAAGCCCCATTGTCCTTTATTAATTAATGAGCGCGGTCGTCCTTCTCCTCTCCCTCTTCAAGCACGTATTTGGGTAAACGCAGATTAACATATTCATGAAGCAGCCAGCTTTGCGGCAAACGGACCGTCTCTGTTTTGGCCCTTGTCATTTTGTCTCCTTCCGTACATAACCCCATTTGTTGGGGCCCTCGCAACCCCATTAGTGCTTCTGATCCCCACAACGCCAGAAGAGGCAGACAGAAGAGCAATGTTACAGTTACACACTCCACTGCTGCCATTTCACGCTTCACTGAGCACACCCGTGCATTACCTGCCTCACATTACACACACAGATTGCTGGGTCTATGTTACAAGTTTATTTGCACACAATAAACAATGCATGGCTACCGAGAGATCATGCCAAACGACTAATGAGGCCTGACTTAACAACAACTAAGCAAACATTCCCAGGCCCAAATGATGTCACGCAATAAATGACAATAATAAATTCTCACAGTATGTCAGATATACACGATCTTCATCTTCCAGTGCCTTATTTGTTTTATAGATGCCTTATTGGTTTTAAAAAATAATGAAAATCCACTTTTCTCGTTTAACATGACATCATTTTATACTGAAACAGGATATTCAGGCTTGAAATTAACATATGGGTGTTCTTTGATTGGACTGTGAAAAGGGAGCGTATTAAATCAAACCTGGACACTAATCTGCTGTTAACTGATGAGGATTACTTCTATTCGTTAATGTTATTATTATTATCATTAATATTAGTTTAAAAAGATGTTCAGAGGTGTCTAATTTGATAGACAGGAAAAATTCTACAGAAAATTCTCACTTTTACCTGACTGTCCTGTACTGCTGAATCTGCACAGTATGGCAATAAGTACATATGACAATTTAACGTGGTGAAGAAAATCCATCTTAATTACAGGTTGTCCTTAATAAATGATAGCAAAATATCATATCACACTGAATTATTTATTCATATTTGAATGCAACAGAAACCTGGGATGGTAGTATTTTCAACATGAAGATCACTTCAGTTTCTTGACAGCAAAAATGAGGTGTCCGCTAAAACTAAGTGTCAGATATGTGTTTTTTTTTTTTTTTGGGAATGGGGGTGGGGGGTTGGGAGATGTTAGTTGGACTTCCTCCCAACAGGCAGCCTTATTAGTCATTATTAGTCATTATTAGTCATGTCCATCACATGCAGTCTCAGTAATCTCTTAACATTTACCACTCCCAACACACACACACACACACACACACACACACACACACACACACACACACACACACACACACACACACACACACACACACACACAGAAACATTTTCTCTCAACCTCTTTCCCTCAAACACACGCATACACGCGCATGGACAGCCACTCAAATACTAGCACTCCCCACCAATTTGTAGCCTGCACAGTCACATTGTTTGTTGGGGCTTTGCGGTGCAGGCTGCTTCGTTAGCTTGGCCTTTAACGAGCAGCTTAATTGAGCTGTCTATCGGGCCACCTGTCACCCCCTGCCTCATTAGCATACTAATGCACCGACATTGTGCTGCTGTGACAGGCAGAGAGAGAGAGAGAGGGAGAGGGAGGGAGGGGGAGAGAGAGAGAGAGAGAGAGAGAGAGAGAGAGAGAGAGAGAGAGAGAGAGAGAGAGAGTACTGTATTTTTTTCAGCAAAAAAAGCAGACCAGGATTAGTTCAGGAGTTTGTTTTCTCTTCTAAAAAATGTTAATATTAAATATTATTTGCATCGCTCAGTTAATATTGATAGAGAGAGTGGAAGAAGAAGAGAGCGTTGGAGAGAGGTTGAGCTCAGTGTAGTGGGTTTTGTGAATGGTCAAATAGCTTGACAGGTATTGTTATGTGTGAGTGGAGTATTCAGTTCAAGACCACAGCTCTGCCACCAAAACTACTGGACTGTAATGCAGAAAAAAAGTGAAAGAAGGATGGCTTATGAGATAGATAGTGGTTATCTCTGATATACAGTAGTATTTTTAGATACTGTTTGATACACAAAAAGGCACACATGCACACACACACGCGCACACACACACACACACACACACACACACACACACACACACACACACACACACCTGTGTGCATATCCAAACCATCCACTGCTGCTACATTACACATCTCAACCCCTGAACCTTGACTCTGACCTTCATGGGCAAAATCCCTGCCAGATGGAGAGCTGTCCTTCTGTGGCCAAAATGGTTATGAACTCTGACCTGAAACAGCCTGACCATTCATTCTGCTAGCCAGACAGATCACTCTGAGAGGGCAAGCGCACACACACACACACACACACACACACACACACACACACACACACACACACACACACACACACACACACACACACACACATTTGTCTTGCTTTCCTTTTGAGGAGCTTCATGAAATTCTAACCCTACACAACCAAAATTAAACCTTTCGCCTCTAAAATAGTTCACAATTTTTTGCAACAACAAAAAAAAGTTTTGCTATTGGGGACCAGCCAAATGTCAAGACTGTCAGACATATACCCCCCGCCTCCACACCACCCCTTGCCCCCCAAGCCTACACACTCACGCACGCACACACAGAAACAGACAAACTCAAATCATCATGGCATATTATGCCATGAGTCATGTACAAAAGAAGTAACAGAGGAATCAATCATTGTGCCCTGTCCAGTCATTCAATATGGTTCAACAGGAAAACAAGTAAAATGAGCGTCCACTGCTTCATGTCACTGGATATTCACATAACTTAAATAGCCTATCTGGGTGCGTGGGCTTGTCTAGGAGGGTCTTTGAGGTTGACACGCACTAATGTGACAGCAGAAAGCTGGCATGAGGAAACCCAAATACAAAAGAGGAGAGGCACCACGCTGGGTCTGCTGCCAAGCTCATTTCCAGTCCCAAAACTGAAGTCCGAAAGTGCAATAAGGAAACGCTGACAGGAATTAAAGGTAAATAATAAACACTTTTAATTATGCTGCTTCGTCAATAATGGAAGACAGGTATAACAGCTTTAAAAACTACATTCCATGTTAATGACTGGAGTTTAAAAAAATTTTAAAAGAATTCAGGTCGTCTTTATTAATTATTAAAAAGTACTGGATGTTGAGGATACTAATGTTGCTTGCATTGTATTCATGCTGATTTAGACATCAAAGCCGAGCTAGACTTCAGGTTGCACTTTAGCTGACACAGTTTCTTTCTTAATGTTTAAAACTTTAGCATACTTTTTACTCGGTAAAGCCTGCAGTCTGTGGCGTGTCAGTCTGCAATCAGTTCCATCGCTGCCCACATCACCCTTTCTATTAGTTAATCTCTTTCAAACAACATAATATTATATTAAAGAAATAGAAAATCCATTCATACTTTATCAAACTGTTGTGTTTTGTTTTTGTTTGTTTTTAAAAAGTGAAATCCTGTCTTTTGTCTGTTGTATGGACCTCAGTAATGTTTTAGTTTTTTTAATATTCAAATGCAAGGAAGAAAAAGGCAACAGTGACTGGCAAACACAAAGAAATAAAAAGTGATGTATGAGAGGGGGTGCATGAGATTGAAAAAGTAGTGATGAAGAGAAAGTCACATCCACACAGTGGACACATTCAGCTTGCCCTATGAATAAACTGCACAAACAACCATATGCTAATCAATGCATCAACACGCCATTTACACGTCAAAATCACCAAAGTCTGTTCCTCTCTTTCTTTTATTCCATTCTTCTTGCCTCTTTCTCCCCCCCCCCCTTTTTCCTTCTCAGCCCTGGCTAATTATCATGTGTCTTTCTCTTTGATAGTGAGTCTCTTTCGTGAATTAGTACAATATTGCAGACCCCCCGCCCACTCTCCCAAAGGCCCTGCTGCCCAAACCCCCCTCAGAGCTGTACTGCATTGGGCCACCTTGCGCACGTATTGGCCCCGGGTTTCTCTGTATAACACTTGTCACCAGCATGCATATGGAGATTGGAGCATCTATTTTAGCTGCTAATTCCCCCTCTCCTGCTTTCTTCACTCCAAAGGCCCCTCACTGTGCGCCTCCCACCATCACATGCAGAGGATGCTGGGACATCATGCTGAGAGCAACACGACATCCCACTATTGAGGCACATGGGAGGGGTGGCCAGGGGTCAGAGCAGGGGTACACTAGCAGACAGGCCACACTTCCCTAAGAAACTTCCCTTGATAGTTTCAGCCAAACCCACTGACCAGCTGCCGATTGTGTAGTGCACAGGACCGGATAGAGAAGTGCACTTCTCTTTGCAAAGTGACTTACTCTGTGAAACAAAACAGGAGTCATCTATACTCCACCTCATGAAAATTATAATCTGCATTTTTCCTTTGTTCATTTCTTTGAGCTTCATGTAAAAAAAAGTATTATATAATTACATGTTTTGCTCACTGAGGTGATAACTGTGATTTCAGTGTGTTAGTATTAATATAACCTTTAGGCTAATAGTACAAATCCAAATCCACAATCAAAGTCACTTTAATTCATTAATCTGGTAAATAAGGTTGAAAAGCACATGATGTCATGAGAAAAATAGTCCTCTTTTTCTGCATGCTGCGTAGAATGGCCCCAATGTAGCGGGACAGATACTCAACAGCATAAGCCAATCAGAATAAGAATGACTAATGTAAGCTTTCACACAGGGCCTAATCCACCGACCGACATGTCACAGGCCACTTCTACATAAATGTATGAGGTTGAAAAGTGTTGTCTGTATGTGTGTGTGTGTGTGTGTGTGTGTGTGTGTGTGTGTGTGTGTGTGTGTGTGTGTGTGTGTGAGAGAGAGAGAGAGAGAGAGAGAGAGAGAGAGAGAGAGTGCCACTGGCATGCTCTTGACCCAGAGCAGTGTGCTGACTAATCCACTGATCAGGATGCCAAGAGGTTTGTGGGGTCTGAGGCCCCGGGCTGGCCCCTGATTGACGGGTCCTCTCACACTAATGCAATGAGGCCTTAGCCTATTCACACTCCTGCTAGTGCATCCAGCCTCTCACTCCACTAACATACACAATTCATCTCAGGCAAAAGTTCCAAACACACACTGCTGACCAGAGCACAAGACATATCCACATAAGAGCTGGACTAGTTTAGAAGAAAGGGAGAAAAAGAAAGCAGGTGTCTGGCTAAAGCCTGTCAAAGGGCAGGTGGTGTGACACTGCCGAGAGAAAGCAAGCAGCTAGTAGTTGAGTGAGGAGGGCTAAGGTGTGTGTGTGTGTGTGTGTGTGTGTGTGTGTGTGTGTGTGTGTGTTTGCTGTGTCAGCTTGGTACACAAACACTTAGCACTTGTCCCGGTGAGAGTGGCAGTAGGCCCTAAATCCCCTCGATTTGTCCAAACAAATTGGGAAAAACCCATGGTCTTGTTTGCTCAGGCCCCCTGCACGACTGTGGGAAGAGAGTGGATATATGGATAAAGCGACTCAGTAAAGAGGACAACCCATCAAAGCACACTTTGCCTGGGAACGGGAGAATTAAACGGGCCCGGGCTGAGAGCAGGTCTCCCTCACAGTGTGAAGTAACAGGCAGTAAGACTGCATCTGCCTGACCCTTAAGCAGAAAAAGTGACGGAAAGAAAGGCATCACAGCTCTCTGGGAGACCAGATCACCCTGCAGGAGGGAGAATGAACAAATCAGCATGAAGTTGATGAAGTAAGATCTTCAAACAACCAACTGAAATGAATGAAGCAATTGATATTTAATCCAGATTCAGTCCATGGTGGAGCAGCAACTTTTATTTGCAATGACCCCTGAACATCAGCATTCTTATCCAGGAGCACCATAAATTCTTTTTGCACAGGTTTGATGCATTTAAATAAGGTTCATTCTTGCTAAATGTATTAATAGTGAACCTTGATAACAACCTATAGTATCAGAACGTATTGTACTATAAGGGTTTTAATTCATTGTTTAAGCTAAACAAATCGTGTGTGAAAGTGTGTGTTAGGGACATCCCCTTGGGGGGATTACGGGACATGCAACTGTGTTCCTACAAAGCCTGCCCTAATAAGATGTGGATGGATAACCAGGAAATGAGAGAGTGTGTGTGGGTGGACTCCGCATCACTTTGGGGCGTGTGTGTCTTGCAACATGCCATATGATGACCGGGACTGGTGGTGATCTTTAGAACTAATCCTTTTACCTCGGGTCCGCCCACATCAGTCTCTACTTCTTTCCTTTTTTAACTTTGCATCACTGCTTTTCTTTTCACATCTTCACAGGTCCAACTGGCCCAAAGAAAAGTGCTTTTATGTGTCAAATAAATGACCAGATAAACATTGATTTAGGAGTCTTTAGATCACTCACCTTTAAAAATTCACTCTCTATCCCAGGCTTTAACTGGTTATGTTGGGAGTCTCAGAAGGAAGCAGCCAAGTTAGAAGGCATAATCAACAGTGGTTACCACTATTCAGACACTGGAAAGTTATTGAGTCATGCTTATAATCATTATTACTAGAAATGATACACTTTTATTTTTCATAGTTTTAGTTTAAAGTTACTGATAGACATCCCCCTCGGGGGGATTACGGGACATGCAACTGTGTTCCTACAAAGCCTGCTCTAATAAGATAAATAAATAAATAAATAAATATTATTATGTATATATATACATACATACATAAGGTTAAGGATTAAAGGTGGGCTTAGCATTCACACTTTATGACTTCATTCATATGTAACTTCAAACTTCAAGCAACTCCAAGCAATGCAATCAGCAGAGGGTCTTGTCATGAGCAAGATTTTTTTTGTTTTAATTGTTTGATTTGTTCTTAACGGTAAAGCATTTAGTCCTGGAAACTATAATTGTGCTGAACCCCAATGATTCCTGCCATTTTGCTCAATGGTATTTAAAATTAGCAAATGGAAATCCTAGAAACCTGTGTCAGAACGTAAAATAGAATTTATCCTTTTGCAATAACAAAAAAACAAACATTCATCCCATTTTCTATACCGCTTATCCTTGCTGGGTCATGGGGAACCCAGGGAGCATGGGGCCCAGGCGGGGAACACCCTGGACAGGGTGCCAGTCCATCAGAGGGCACAATCACACACTACAGACACTTTTGAACATGCCAATCAGCCTACAATGCATGTCTTTGTACTGGGGAAGGAAACCAGAGTACCCGGAGGAAACCATCAAAGCACAGGGAGAACATGCAGACTCTGTGCACACATGGCTGCGGCAGGAATCCAACCCCTCGACCCTGGAGGTGTGAGGCAAACGTTCTAACCACTAAGCCACAAAAACAAAAAAACAGACAAGTGTAGGCTTATTTAATATTACAGCAGTGGTCATCAGCAGTAATTTTGCTCAAATTATTTCATGGATTGTAAAGCCACTGAATATTTCAATGAATTAAGGATAGCTACCATGATATGATAGATCACTTTAGTAAAAGCAAACTAACAATGACTGGGGTTAGATGGCTAGCTAACAATCATTCAAATGGCCATGTCATGGCTGTGTTTACTACAATGTAGTAAATTCTGCTCTGAAATTATGCCCATTATGTTGTATGGTGGTGCCACTTGTTGTGAATGAGTGTGTGAATGTGTGTGTCCGTGTACACGATGGACTTGCAATGGACTGGCATCCCATTCAGGGTGTATTCCTGCCCAGCGTTACTGAAGATGAATGAATTACATTACGAAGGCTAATGTTATGACATAATGTTACACACATTACTGCAAGGAAGTTGTGTTGTAAATCAATTGCATGGGTTTGATTTGTACTTTTCATATTACCGTGGCTTGGAAAACATTTATATCATGATGTTAGTGTCTCTGATTATGCATGTATATCCTTTAGCATTAATGAAATCTACTGATCCATGTAGAGAGCATTTTTCTTTTCAAACCATCAATATGATTATCAGTTTTCAAATGTATATGACAGTGAGGTGCAAAGTGTGCAGGAGGTTAGTTTCTGTGAGTGGAGCCACCTAAAGACTAGGGCCAGTCTCAGACTAGGGCAAGGCACATAATGCAGCTGCTGTAATAAAATACACATCTCTATGTAACCAGTATATCTTTTCATGCATCCATTTCCTGAAATACACTGCATTTGATTGACAATATTTATAAAAAATAAAAATAATAATAAAAAATAAAAAATGCAGCTATACATAGTTATACCCAAAAAACAAACAAACAAAAAATTTCGAAGAAGTAAAAATAACTTTAGTTGTAAGTATATTGTATATTAACACATTACAACATATTACATTTGGGTACGTATTGCATTTCTTAGAGTGTCAGATCTTTTCTTGAGCTACAATATCAACCACATTTGCTCTTGCTATGTCTTATCTTTTGACACTGCTCACCTACAATAATACACAGTGCAAGGCCTAGTTCTTTTTTTTTCAGATACATAATGATTTGATATTAAAAGATGAATTAAAACACCATTCTTTTTCTTTTATTATTTTAGAATATTTCATAATTTCGCACACACACACAAAAAAAAAACATGTTTTAATTGCATTTTCAAGCACAAACAAATGAAATCAAAAACTGCTGAAATATTTTTTTTTTAATTCAAAAATACTGGTTTACTCTAGTTCCAGCAGTGGCTTTCTCAGTGCCAGTGTGGTTGTGACACTGCGCCATCTAGTGGACATTAAGAAGAACTAAAACCATGCAGAGATCGGCTTTTGATTGATAATGTCTGTCACTTTAATCACGCTGGAGTTGTGTTTAGACGTGAACTAAAACTTTATTCACATATCACGCTGCAATATGAAGAAAAATATTTCTTTTTGCAAATAATAAACTAGGATTTTTTTTTTTTTTTTTTTTTTTTTTTTTTTAGTCAAGCTTATCAATTGCAGTCTGTCAACAAAGAGTGGTTTACTGACATCCAGAATTGAAATGATCACAATGCTTTTGTTTATTCTTTCACAAAAGGATCAGATGCATGTAGAATACGTGATGTGTGTCTAAGTGCAGCTTGTTGAAGGAAGACGTGTGCCACTTATTTCCCAGTCAGCTTCAGGATGTCTCTGACCATGGAACCAATCCCGTCAAAGATCAGGTGCAACTGCGTGTCACACATGAATGCAGGAGAGGTCACCACCTTATTCTTTGGGTCAACATGCGCCTCGTGAGGGTCAAAGGTTAAGGCTAAAATCGGACAAGCGGATCAAACTTTAAGTGTTTACCAGGTTTGAAATATTACCCTAGTCAAAATTTCTTGAAATTAAATAAAGCTGACAGGAGAGGACAGGAAATGTAAAGGCATTAAAAATAAAGGAACACAACATCCGACATGTGCTGGGAAGGATATGGTGACATCTTTGACTTTGTGTTTGGCCCCGAGTGCAGTGATGGCCTGAGCAGTGCCAGCGTATGGCCACTTTCCCCCCTCCTCTTCCTCATGGCCCACGGTCACTTCCACACCGGGGAGCACCTTCGCCGCTAGCACTGGAGAGATGCAGCACAATCTGGAAACCATGGGAGAACAGCATCAGCACTGCACACCACAACCGGACAACTACAACAGCCTAAAGGTGGCTAAAGGTGGTTTAGCAGGGCAAAAACAATCACAAGGAAATACCATTCCAGTGTAGGAGGCATTAAAACATCTGTGGAACTCCAAACACAAAATATAAAGAGAGAGGAAATTATAGCAAACAGCTCAAAAATTACAGAGCATTCAACCCTGCCAATTATACTGTATTTATGGTATTATTATTATACAGAATGTCCCAAAAGTCTCCATACATAGCAGAAATTAACACCTTTTAGCAAAATGTCTTCCAAAAATTTTCATACTTAGTTTATATTATATACATTTTTTTTCAGATAGCCTTTAAGAATGCTTAATGACAAAAGAAGAACGTACTGAAATCATTCTCATGGCTGGATCGGGAAGCTGTCACAAGGTTGCAGTGGACTTTAACAGGAAACATGGCAAACACATCACACACGACACTGTTGCCAAACTTATTAACAAATTCAAAAAGACTGGAAGTGTTGCGGACCAACTGAGAAGTGGACATCCACTAACATCCACTGACGAATGCACAACCGACGTGGTGCTGGCAAACATAGTCCCCTATGCATGGAGACTTTTTGGACACCCTGTATTATAATTCCCTGATAGACGGAGCACTTACCCAATAGGCTTGCCTGCTTTATGGAAGTCCTGTAAGACACGTTCCACCTCCTTATTCACACCACAGTCACTTCCATCGACAGCAAACGTTGACCTGATAAAGTCATAATTATGGAGTCTTGGAAACATGTTAAGGAGATTGCTAGCATATACACGTGTCCACTAGCATGTTTGAAAATTCAAACATGAAATGAACTAGCTACCTTTTATCTTTACTTCACCCCACACAAACAGAAAGACCATGGTAACCCTTACAGATTTTTAGCAGCTCCAAAGCCTCCAGGGAAGATGACTGCATCATGGTTAGTGGCACTCAGCTTAGCCAGGTCACTGATGTTACCCCTGGCGATGCGAGCTGACTCAACTAGGACATTCCTGGACACCATACATACAGGATTATGAATATAAGAAGCAGAGGTAAAGAGAAGGCCAAAGGCAATCATGATGTAGAATCTCCTCTCTGTTTATTACCTGGACTCCTCTGAAGGCTGCCCCTTGCTGTGGTCTATAACATGCATCTGAGCCACATCAGGAGCATACATCTGGACCTCTGCACCACCCCGACTCAGATGCACCAGGATTCTGTAAGCATACATTTTTCTGAGTGAATATATATCCTATAGAAGTGGTGGCGATTCATGCAGGCGCAAAGATTCTATTTCCAAAACCTCAATAACATTCCAAATAGTACTGGACTACTAGTACTATGTCTAACTACACAATATGGACATGGAAACGTATGACTAATATTCGCTTATGGAGTAACCATCATGATGTTCGGCAGCATGAAGTTTTGGGTGCAGCCTGATACTCACGCTGATGCCTCATGGATCTCTGTACCATCATACACTCCACATCCAGACAGCACCTGGAAACCAGGACAGTCAGAAGGTAAAATCCAGTAACAATCCATAGTATAAAGGGTAAAGGGTGCATGATTGGTGTCACCCTTTCAAGACTGGTTCCTCTTAAGGTTTCTTCCACAGGTCATCTCAGGGAGATTTTCCTTGCCACCTTCACCTCTTGCTTGCTTATAGATCTAAATCTATATCCAGATTTCTGTAAAGTTGCGTTGTGACAAAGTCTATTGTTAAAGGTCTATTCAAGGAATTGAATTTGTCCTTAAATGCCCAACTGGGTACTCAATAACATGTCTCATTTGCCAAGATATTGGTAGTTAAATGACAATATATCTGATTACAAAGACAAAGTAATACAATATTTTCTCAGCAAATACAGAAGAATGCATTTAAGAGCTGACAGAAGGGATTCCTCCACAGACATTAGGACTAGGATGTCTAAGCTTTGCATAAATTTCACTGCTGGCAAAATACACTATACGGCCAAAAGTTTGTGGACACCTGACCATCACACTCATATGTGCTTTTTTGAACATCCCATTCCAGATTTAGTCCTCTTTCCCTGTTATAAAAAATCTCCACTCTTCTGGGAGGGCGTTCCACTAAATTTTTGAGCCTAACTGTTGGGATTTGTGTTCATTCAGCCACAAGATTATTAGTGAGGTCAGGCACTGATGTTGGGTGAGGAGGCCTGGGGTTCAGTCAGCGTTCCAGTTCATCCCAAAGGTGTTCAGTGGGGTTGAGGTCAGGGCTCTGTGCAGGACACTCGAGTTCCCCAACTCCAAACTTGTCAAACCATTTCATTTATGGACCGTCCTTTGTTGACATGGTGGAACATGTTTGGGTCTCTTAGTTCCAGTGAAGAGGAATTGTAATGCTACAAACATACAAAGACAATTGCGGAAACAGTTTGGGTTGGAACATCATACTGTATGGGTATGATTGGTCAGGTGTAAACAAACCTTTGGCCATAATATAACGTATATTTACACAGATAGACCAGTGACAGTGAATTAGTCTACCTTATCTCTAAAACAGCATCAGTACCTCTCTGAGTGCTGTTCAAAATGTGCATACAAGTTAATGTTTTGTTCATATTTCTGTCTGCATGTCTCGCGCAGAGCTGCGGGAATGTTTAGGTCAAGCACAAACACCCATCTCCATACATTTCCTAAAGTTAGCTCTGCATTTGACTGAACAACAGCTGTAGCAGAAATTCATATGCAGTTAATAAACTGCACAAGCTGACCTCGGACTCACCACTGCTACTTTGGCGCTGCTGCATTTGGCACTGGTGTGGATGAAGCCCACAGCGCCTGTCTGAGCAATGCGAGCTGCTGGAGGCTTCAGCAGAACTGCGTAGGGCCTGCAGATCAGTGAGCGAACCGCCAACATCTTCACAATAATAATAATAAGAAGAAGAAGAGGAAGAAGAAGAAGAAGAAGAAGGAGTAGCGAGGACGTGCGATGGAAACTTCAAGCACGCTTCCTAAACTCGTACAAGGTCAAACGAGTGACCTGAGTGATAAACTCAATGCAGATTAATGGCAGTATTACCTGCATCAACTTTCCAGTTGCTAGTACAACGATCAAGTTAGAACGCAGTCAGAAATATATACACCTATATCTATATACATAAACATAAACATATATTTCTAACGTAAAACACCGTATAGAAACGAATTAGTTTTGTATCTACGACACGGTCTACGGATTGAAGCAAGAAGTTGCTCATATCGTCTAAAGATTACGGTAAATTCTTCCTCTGCGATCTTTCAATCCTGTACTCAGCGCTGTTGTGCCACCTAGTGGTTAAGGGATGTATTGGCGTTTAACCTGACTACAGGAGTACGCCCAATAAAACGCCTTTTTTTTTTTTTTTTTTTTGGAAAACGCCTTTTTTTGTTCTGCAGAGACACCCATATGGAGACACCATTCTCCTGTCTCCCGCACTCTCCCTTTTCCCGCAGTTCCTGCATTCATCATAACCGCTAGGCCGATCGATGACCGGGAAATGCCGAAATGGGAGGCGCTCTGGCTTTAAAAGGCTCATGGCGACGACCGCCAGACCGCCTTTGGCTCAGGCTTGCAGGTCGACTGTAAAGCCCGCCTACCGAATAGAGAGACCAGTCAGGACGCGCGCTGTGTCACTCTGTCGGTTTCTCCAGAGCCCGTCTACCATTAGAAACCACTGAATTTTATTCGGTTCTTTCCTTTGGCACCGTCTCGTTCATTCCCTAGGGAGCCACCAACCGTTAAACCAACTGTTACTCCACACATGCTTTGTAATAAAATTTGTAAATATTAAGCACTACTGCATGGTCTCCTCCTTCCTCCATCCAACTCCAGTCTATGTTACTTTCCCTGCGCTAATTCACCTAGGTAAGAACCCAAACTTAGCAGGGTCGTAACAACACTCTTCTGATTTTCCTCCTGTCCAACACTAGAAACAATGGTTTACAATTACAACACTGTCATAAATTGTTGAAACCCAATTCTCACACACACACACACACACACACACACACACACACACCATATTGTCCACACAAATATCATACACCAGAAAGTTCTATTCTCTGGAATCCAAAAGGCTGTGTAGGTTATTTAAGTAGAATGATGATACATGCAATCTCCAATATTTAGAATTCTATGTAACATATTTAATGCCAACATATATAATAGCACTGAACATTAACATAATTTAATAACATTTAAATGAGCCATTCCACCGAATGGGTGACATTTCTGTCCCCGAAACATTATATGTATAGAAATGCATGACAATTAACTATAAAATACATTTTATTATTAAGCAAAGTGTCCTCCACATGACCCTAACTGCAAATTTAAAATATATAATTAAAAGCATTAATAAAAATGACCTAGAACACTAAAAAATAGCATTTTTTTGCATGTCCCCACTCTCTATCTCTATACTTTACATTGAAATATAATGATTAAAGTCCTTCAGAAATCTTAATTTTTTCCCCATTGTTCTGGGACTTTATATCCAATCTATGATTTAAAATGTTTTTTTTTTTTTTTTTTTCATGAGAAATCCATAACATTTTAGATAAAATACACATTTCAGTCGTGTCCCCGGGTTTTCACTCAGTCCTGTTACCCGAACACGTTGCCCTCCTTGAAAAACTTGGAACATTCCACAAGACACATTTTCAACAGGAAGTTGCATAATTTGAATCTTCTGAAGGCGATGGGAAGACCAAAAGTAAGTCCTCTCATTTTCTTTTCTGTATATTTGATGATATTGCAGCTATGTCTGAGAAGGTCAATCTCAACGTACTGTCCTGTTACCTAAATTATTTTTTAGATGTTATTTGTTTATTTTAAATAAACACGTTTTTGCTAAATCACTAGAATTTGCTCAGTATCTTCATGAAAGTATGAAAAAAAAATTAAACCTGAGGTTTAGGTCTCCTTTGAAATGAAAAAATGGGTTTGCATTTTTTTAAAAAAATACACATTGTGTGCATATATAGTGATTTTTTTTTGTGATAAAATCAACAAATCAACTATTTCTTTAAAATAAACACTTTTGTGAGAGGAAAACAAAGAAATTAGTTGGCATTGCTTTTAAACTTGCTTTTTAAAAGACATGATTTTTGGTAACAGGACTGAGAAAAATGCATCCATCTCCCACTTTGAAACCTTGTAAAAAATTAAATAAAGTTACCCGAGATTGACCAGTATACATTTTGAACGGTGGAATATGTGTGTTATTAGATTCAGTGTTGAAAAAAGATTTTTAAAAAATGAAGTTTAATTTTCAAAAGCTACAACAGGCAAATGTCACCCATTCGGTGGAATGGCTCAAATGACATGTAATGTTAACATGTATATAATATGTTTTAGCTAACTGTAACAAACCAGGAATGCCTTTTGTAAAACCATTGCAAAGATACAGTATTGTGAACAGAAGTAATAAAACAAGTCTGTTGTCTTAAGGACATCCTTCTAATCCTTCATCCTTCTAATGATGTTTAATA
Source organism: Cranoglanis bouderius (assembly GCA_023630585.1). Taxonomy (NCBI): domain Eukaryota; kingdom Metazoa; phylum Chordata; class Actinopteri; order Siluriformes; family Cranoglanididae; genus Cranoglanis; species Cranoglanis bouderius. Next base: position 6,238,895 of record CM042569.1, read on the forward strand.
ATTAGAATTCAGTTATGAGACAGACAGTAAAAACTTGGACAAGAGCTGGCGTGCTTTTTTTAGACGTTCCATGCGGCCCTTCAAGCTCCTCCTACGATCAGCTACACTAGAATCCTCTCGGATAAGCTTCTCGGCATTCTGGCATCCGATCATGCGCAGCATCGCGGCCTGAAGCTGAGACAAGTACTGGTCCAGCACGTGGTACTGCACTATAAGGGGCACCTGGTTGGCCAGACGGTCAGAGGTGATCTGACACACACAGACACACACACACACACACACACACAGACCATACTAGTTGACAGATCAAGTAGACAGCATAAATTTTCATGGAAATAGTGGCTTTAATTCATACCATGAAATAGGCGTTTAGGTGCTGAGCCATCTCCCTGACGTCAGCACTCACTGTCTTGGTGATGATGTGACCTCTTGAGTTAAAATACGTCTTGGTTGGTTCCGGTTTCTGTTTGACAGCCTCTAGCTGGCGGCTGTAGAGGCCATCTTGTGAATAGACAATCTTCTCCATTTTAAACTGAGATTTTACTTTCTCTAGGGCTTTTCCATGCTCCTGCTCAAGCAGATCCTCAATTGGCTCTTTAGCTGCCCTCAGCAGGTTGGGAAAGGCCTCAAAATGGGAGCTGACCACCTTGTTCACACAGGAGTGAACAATTTCTTAAAGGAATGAGAGACAACAACAAGGACAGTCAGGAAATTGTAACTACAGTAGGATGAGCAGATTATGGCAGACTTGTGCACTGACACATTCAACATATCTGTTCTGGATGTAAATGTGTACAACAAATAATAAAATAGAAAAACAAAATTAAATTCAAAATTAAATGGGTTCTAACCAAGATATAACAATTTTGTATTTGTATTGGTCATTTATTTATGTAACAGGCCATGCTACAACGCCAGCAGCCAGCAGAGTGCGGCAGCAATGCACAGTGAAGGCGGCCATTTGGGAGAACTACTCGGTTGCCCAAAATTCTCCAGGTTTATTAACCTGGATTGCCTGTACCTGCCAGGCAGAATACTTAAGGCCAGCCTATGACACAGCCCTAAGCCACACCTTCGTAGAGGGGTGATTGCTACGATATGTCAGGGCTTTGCTTGAGGTAAGCTTAAAAGGGTAAAAGAAAAAGGGAAATAAGAATTAGAAAAAGAACTGAAAAGAAAAGCAGAAAGAAAGCAGAGGGGAAAAGGGGACTAGAGAATTAAGGCTTGGCCAGGAAAGAGAAAAGAACCTAAGATGAAGATATAAGACACAATTGAGAAGAGGAAAAAGCTGAAAGCTAAAAGATAAAAAAAAAGGTTCCTTTGTCTGAGTACACCATTTTGGTGTCTCCTTTGCATGGAGATCCTGGGTCCAAGTTCCCTTTGGTGGTGTTTGTGCAACAATCATGCCCAAACCCTGCCAATATATAAACCCTGCTTGCCCATTTATTTGTAAGCAAGCAGGGGTTTTCACTCTGCAGTAGGGTCCACACTGAACCATCCTATGCCCATTAGGCCATTGTTCTAGACTGTAATCACAAGCTGTGTATCTCATAAAGCTCATTAAGTAAAATGTGTGAGGGTCCAGTTACATAAAATATATGCTTACAAAGTCTGAAAAATCAACTAACATGACTGAAATGTGACACTAGTTCACTTTTAATACTTAACCATTAATGATTATTTTATGGTCTGTGTTTATCAACTCTGCTACAGTAATTTTTTCAAGTACTCAGTTCAGACCACTGAAATAGTTTACTGGTTCTGCAACTGGACCATGGTCCACCAGTGACAACCCCTACACTAGCTGATTTGTTTTTCTTTTCTTTTCTTTTTTTTTTTTGTTCTTTGGCATAGACAACAGCTCAAAATATCTACTGTTGTAAATATTTGCCTGTAGATCATAGGCAGGTTTACTAAAACCTTTGAGATGCCTAGTAGTAGTCCATCCTTTGGTCAAAATAATTTTAATGACATCAAAGTTAGATGGGGTTAGTATTTCATGATGCATTCAGGGAAGGTCATATGGTCAACGTGCCCCTTTACAAAATAGGCAGTGCCTCAAATGTGTCTCAGAGTCTCATCAGAGTGAAAATGAACACAGTTGGTTCAGTTGTTGGTATTTACCAATGATGTCTCCCAGTAATTCTATAGCAGGTTCCTCCAGTTCCTGTATATGTTTCTTGACAATATTTTCAAAAGTTCTGTAATTAACAAATCCAGGAAGCTCCTTTCCCCTACAGGTCTTGGTGTACTCTTCAACTTCATCCCGGAGGTTTTCCTCGACTAGAGAAAGAAGCATGATTTAGAAGACACAGGTATGGAAAATAAGACAATCCTGAAAGATCGTTAAGGTTTTGATCAAACAGGCACCTCAAATGTGTAGGTTTTTTTTTGTGGCATATTCAGTGTGAGCAGGACAGTTTTTCTTCGGTCTGAACACCAAAACATATGAACATGACATTCATAACGTTCATATTCATTTGTACATAATAAACATATGGCTAATATGGAGCAAACTAGGCAGCCAGTCAGGCAAGCATCATAGACTGTATTTGTGTGGCAACCTTTTGACATTTTCTATTATAAATTCAGTAGTTCTAAAAATTACATGCTTTCCTTAAATGGAATTGGTGTCTTATTTACATGTAGCATAGCCACAAGTAAACGCATGTCATTGTAAATTCTGGTTACCCCTAAAAGTCAAAACAGAAAAAAAAAAAATGTATTTAAAGACTTCATTCCAATTCCAATAATTCCACAAATAGTTGCTATTAGTTCATGTATGCCATATATTAAATAACAGCTGAGACCTACTGAAACTAACTCACGTTTGATAGCCTTGTCATCCAGTTGATGTTTCCATTTTCCAAACTCTTTCCTGATTTTAGTAAAAACTTTGGGCTCTGAGTTTTTGGTGTCTTCCTCTGCCCTCATCACATCTGTAAGGACTTGGTTGAAGTTACTGATTTTCTATAAAATACCAAAAGCAATAGGTCAATCATAAACACATCAAAAAAAAAAAAGAAAAAGAAAAAAAAAGATATTTTTAAGTTCCATACAAGTTTTTACCCCAATAAGAAAATTGTTTCTCTCAGTTTCCTCTTGAGGAACCCCATCTCCAAGCCTTCTCAACTCATTAACTGTTTTCTCCAATTTGACCTCAACTTGTTTGTGCAACTGTGGGAGTAACTTCTAAAGATGACATACAAATAAATAAAAAGTGAATGAATGAATGAAAGTTTGTCGTTCTGTTACAGAACATAAAGAGCACAAGGGCGTTATTGGATTTTGTGAGCTCACTTACATTAATGTGTTCTACCAGTTCCCTGGTCAGTCTCTCTGCAAGTACAGGCACTGTGGCTTTCCCTTCCTCCAAAAGAGGTCTAAGACAAAAAAACAGTAAAATAGTATTTAAGAGAGAGAGAGAGAGAGAGAGAGAGAGAGAGAGAGAGAGAGAGAGAGAGAGAGAGAACCTCTGTTTAGATGTCATTTTAGTCTTAAAATATGTCTAAAATCAAACCCCGAGTCTTATATTAGGCCAAATTCTAGACTAGAAAGCATAGTTATATTAGGTGTTATAATTTGTTCAAACACTACCCCAGATTTATGGCATGGATCTCAAGAATGTCACTCATAATAAAATTACATGACATTTTTAATCCTTAACTACACTTATTGATACATTTTATCTTTTAACGGTTTTCTATAATGAATATCTCTTGCCTGAAATGTGGATGCTCCTGAAAAAAGACTTGCTCTTTTTGGAGAGCTGTAGACAGACTCAGATTCTCATTGATATCTTGCTGGCCACGGCACTTCACGATCATGTAACCCTTCTTTAGTGGGATCACCTGGTTATTTACTGTATTTACAACACTCTCCTCTGCACCTTTATCCACTAAGTCAGGCTTGGTAAGGATGCCTGCACAAATGAATTACATACACTGTATTTCAGCAACATGTCACCTTAATTCAAAGCTTAAAAGTGTATGAAGTATCCAGCTATATTACCCAGAGTCCTTTGCCCATTTGGATCCACTTTGTTTGTCATCTTCAGTGCCTCAGTGGTGGCAATGTCAATGTTTGCAGGCACAACCACCAAGCTAATAGTTTCTTGTCTCTTAATGAATTTCTCAATGAGATCTTTGATCTGTTCAACAAATGAAACATAAATGTGAGACAATTCCTATTTGCACAGTATATTAAAAGTGAAAAAAAAGAAATGAAAGAAATGAGTTCATCAAAAAGGTAGAATTTCATTCATACTATTTTATGGTTCTAACTGAGTGAAGAAATATTTTTGAGAAGATTTGACATTCCAGTACCGAGGTACTATAATTGATGGTTGGAAAAAGAGATGTTTTTCCTAAATCTTGGCATATACAGTAACTAGGCATATTGTAAACCTAGAATGATTCTGGATTCTAGGTCATTCTCAAGACAATCTACATATTTGGTCCGTCATATAAGAAACTGAAGTTAAGACTTGGCCTCCAAAGTGATTAGATTATATTCAGGCTATAAATCGACTTGGTCTTGCGCTTGTTTGGACTCAATCTGGACTTGGCCTCAACCCCCTTAGTGCTCGGTCTTGACTTGCATTTAGCCAGTCCTGGTCTTTGACTTGTCTTAGACTTGACAATGGTGGTCCTGAATACAGCCTCTTAGTTAGCAGTTTTTATGAGAGCACATGTATGTACACTCACTACTCATTTATGCAGTTCTAATCTAATCAGCCAATCATGTGGCAGCAGTGCAATGCAAGACATCATGCAGATACAGGTTAAGAGCTTCAGTTAATGTTCAGATCAAACATAAGTATGGGGGGGAGAAAATGTGATCTCAGTGATTTTGACCAGTGTTGTCCGTAGCCTTCCTGTCAGCTCAAACCAGTCTGACCATTCTCTTCTGACCTCTCTCTTCCACAAGGCATTTCCACTCTCACTCACTGGATGTTTTTTCTGCACCATTCTGTGTAAAGTCTATTAGACTATTGTGTATGAAAATCCCAAGAAATCAGCTGTTTCTGAATTACTCAAACCAGTCCATCTGGCATCAACAACCATACTACAATCAAGGTCACTGAGATCACACTTTCTCCTCAATCTGATGTCTGATCTAAAGCTCTTGATCTGTATCGGCATGATTTTATTCATTGTGCCACATGATTAACTGGTTGGATAATGACATGAATTAGCAAGTGTACAGGTGTTCCTTTTAAAGTGGCTAGAGAGAGAGAGAGAGAGAGAGAGAGAGAGAGAGAGAGAGAGAGAGAGAGAGAGAGAGAGAGCGAGAGAGAGAGAGAGAGTGTGTAAATCACACAAATGAAATTACAAGAAAAACTGGGTTAAAACGGAAGGAATATAATCCACTTTTCTCAATTTTGTCTCACCTGCTTCTCAATGTCAAATGGCTGGTCACCTGTTGCCACCCTGGCGATGCCTGGCAGGTCAATAAGAGTGAGATCAGGAACTTCACTGGATTTTATCTCTAGAGAGATCATCTCCTGACTGATTCCCTTCCCCTCTCCAGCCAAGACATTCTGAGCTATAGAGAACAGCACACATTTATATTGATCTGTGCAAGTGTGCAAACCCGCTTGTATGAGGTATTAATTTTTTTTAAAAGTGTGAAATACAGACCATTTGAAACGGCACTCCCCACATCTGATGGCTTGTGAAGGTTCTTTTCTTGGCCCTTGTATGTTAGAAGTCCAGCCCATGTGGTACCCTTTTCAACTCTGTTTAGTTTCAGCACCAAAGGGCAGCGGGTCACAATACCTATAAATCAAATTGGAGTCATTTATCATGGATACATTTATCATGGAAGCTTTGTGTCTGATGAATGAGAGTGCATTTAAGTGTGTGTGTGTGTGTGTGTGTGTGTGTGTGTGTGTGTGTGTGTGTGTGTGTGTGTGTGTGTGTGTGTGTGTGTGTGTGTGTTTGTCTCACCTGTGCCTCTAGGCAAAGCCACCCCTGAAAGGGCCTCCAATACAGAGCTCTTTCCTGAACTCTGATCACCTATAACAGCAATGGCTGGCAAGTTCAGATCCTTCTCTACTCCCAGTGTTCTTAGTTTGTCCACAAGATCAATGTAGGGACGCACCTTGTCCTCATAGTGCTGGTTTAGACTGTTACTCATTCCTTCGACTTCTACCTTTTTGTAGTCCTTCCTTGGTGACATAGCAATAACTGGCAAATGTCTACAGGCGAAACAAACAGTGTAAAGCAGGGGTGTCCACTCTTACCCTGAAAGGGCCGGTGTGGATGCAGGTTTTCCATCCAACCAAGCAGAAGCCACACCTGAGTCTATTGAAAGCCAAGCTCAACTAGTTAAACATGTTGAATCAGGTGTGGCTCCATCTTGATTGAAATGAAAACCTGCACCTACACCAGCACATACGATTGGACACCCCTGGTGTAAAGGAAACTGAATTTAAAATGAAGAAACATCTACATACCAGTCACACCAGGAGAAGCAGACTACCAACAAAATTAATTAAAAGCACAGATGACATTCAGAATGAAAAATCTGCCAGTTATCAAAGAAACTAGTACACTATATATGGGTCTGAACTGCAGGAAAAGGTCTGGCTTGAACTTGAGCCTTGCCTTGAACAGGAAGATATCCCCCCCCCCATGTGACATGGTGGTGCAGGTAGTGTTACGACCTCAAAGCTCTTTTGTCCCTGGCTGGATCCTGATCTCAGGTTACTGTCTGTATGGAGTACCATTTTGTACATTTTGAATGTTCTGGCTTCCTCCCACCACTCAGAAACATGATAGGTGGATTGGCAACACTAAATTACCCTGATGTTTAATAAAATTCAATGTCTGAATGTTTAAGTATATATTTAGGTGTTCAATTATGCCTACTTATTTAGTACATTTTAAACCAATCATAAGATTATCACTAAGGTGTGAATACTGACAGTCACGTTCTGTGATATTTAAAGCTACATGTCTACTTGTGAGAGCCACATTTGTGAGAACTGCATCCTTATTTGATGTACAGTGTGTGCATTAGGTTCCGCGGAGCCTACATTTATGCAAATGAGTTCACTGTGGTTATCCAACCAGGCAAATGTATACTAGGGTTTAACCATCAGGCAACAATGTGGTTCCATTTGAAGGCATAACTAAGCATTAATGTTACAAATTTTAAATCCTAAGAAACTTATTAGGCTACCTTCTAACCCTTATTTCTAATCAGTCAAAGAGGGATGTCTAAAACTTGTATGACCTGCCTGGTTTCTTTATTATCCAATATCCTTTTGCTCAATGCCCCTTCCTCCTGCTGTTAAACATAACATCTACTCACAGTTTGAATGTCTTCTGTTAAAAAGGCCTGTAGCCTAGGAGTATTTTCTACCATGTATGATTTAGATGCATCTTGTACCTATGCCCGCTCATTGAAGCAAAATGTAGTCTGTCAGTTTTTTTTACACAGTTAACATTTATTTGTATTTGTTGGTATTAGTAGCATATGTAGGCTGTAGATTTTGAATAGAAGCAAATTCATAAACTTGCAGTGAGATTTTTGAGTGTATATCAGTATAACAGTATAACATTATATAGGCAGACCAACACAAATTTCATGACCTTAGTCACGAAATCTAGTATCTGAGAGTATCTGAGACCTTAGTCATGTATCTGGTATCTGAGAAGATATCTATCTATCTTTTTATTTATTTATTTATTTTTATTTTTTTACATACCAGCCGAAAACTCTAAGTCTATATGTTAATATTACGTGACATTTAAATGATCAAAATCCTAAAACAATTATAAAGTAGATTTCTGAACACTGGTCATGCATAAATAGACGCCTCCAAGATTATCTGTGTATGCAGTCATGTTTTTGCATTGATCCCATTGGAGAGCTTTTTTTGTTCAATATCTGCATGAATACAACAACAACAAAAACACCACAGGACAACACGTATCCACCAGTTATTAACAGTTAGCATCGTATTGTGATCCTATTAAACTTCTATTATAATCAGTAAAAATGCTTCCTAAAAGTACTTTGTTGTTTAAAAAATAATAATAATTAAAACCATCACACTGTATACGCCATGTATATACTGTATAATATATCCGGAGCCTGTAATAATCCTCATTTCGTGTAGCCTAGTTAATGTGCAGGGGATTATTTACCTGTTTTATCTCCAGTAGTCTTCCCAAGTACAATGTGTGCAGTTGGAGAAAAGGAGGGTTATTTGTATGCATGCTGTGGTTGTATGTAGGCGGTATTTACTGTAAAACTTCTGTTTCGTTTTCAACTTGATACTTCCATCGGCATAGCTTTCTAGTTTCGTTTTCAAGGAAATGCCAAAGCCCCCCCCCCCCCCCCCTTTATTAAATAAAGTTTTGTATTAAATAATGACCCAGGAGTGGATCGTGACATACATTTATTAGCCTTAGAGTAAAGGGATTTGTCATTTTTGATGTCACTGAATTATAGGAGTGGCAAATTGATAGATTCATGTTGTTATTTTTTTTTTAATAAATAGAAATAAAAATGATTTAAACATATTGCCAATCTAGACAATTACATTAATACAAGATTTGTCTATATTCTTCATGAATATTAATGAATATTAGCTGGTTAGTTAAAATGATTTGAAATGAAATCAATTTTCAGGGGTTGACTTGATGTAAAAGCAACTGCATTGTTCATGTGGCTAAAAAGCTAAAATGATCAAAATGTTTAAATTTATATTTCACTGTAGATGGATAAACGACATTTTTTCTTGTCATGTGGGAGTAGGTCTGAAAATGAGCAGCAGTCAGGTGAGAATAGAACATGGACAGCCTCTCACACACAATACCAGTGTTCCCAAGCTTGATTGCAGTCATTGCACCCTAATGTGTGGGTATAGTGGACTGAATTGTGGATTGCAATAAGGTTAGTATACAACCCTACTCTAAAAGCCAAACAATATTTTTTTTTAGTCATACCCTCATTGGGGGCTGAGCCCCCCTAAAATGAAAATCCTAGAATCGCCCCTGGCACACACACTAATCATAGGTCAAAATATTGCTAAATTTGGCTGAATTATAAACGCCAGAAGTGATACTAAATTAAGATCCGTTTGGGAGGCGAAAGAGCCGGCTCTTATTGCTGAGCTGAGCCAAATGATCTGGCTCAATAAAAAGAACCGGAATTCCCATCACTAAGTGTAACTCAATGTAGTGATGGAAACCATAGCAACGAATGGCCTGTAGAGTTTTAGGCAGATGCTGGTTAAAAAAGGGCTGCGCCTTATATAGACAAATAAACAAACAAACAAACAAACAGATCAGAAATGCATACAAATAGATCATGAAGGTTTGTTGATTAATTTGAAACAACGATTTAAGCATCTTTTCTGCTACATATTTACAGCCACATTACATTCTCATTATTCATTCCGATTTTTTATTTTACTGTAAGAAAAAAAGAAGATGCGGATGTTGAAGATCTCAGTGAAGAATAACTTTATTGCAGCATGGCAGTGGCAAAGTACATGAAGCACTTCGAGTTCATCGGAGTCAAAGTGAACCCCGAACAATATCAGCACAGACCTTTTATTCTGTATTTCAAACCAGGTTTTCTGCATGTAATGTAAAGGAAGTTTCACTCTAAATATAAATTAAGGATAGCATTTGATGTGATCACTTTCCGTTCTCACAGTACTGATGTCATTACAGGTGTGACCCCCAAATGGTGAGGTTATAGGATTGTCTAGACAGATGTCTTTCTGAATGATAATTATAGTCACGTAACCCTTTGTTCAGGGATGGTTCTTGATGTCCCATTGCCGCTCCCATGCTATAACTGATAGAATGTCGCTTTAGGTGGTATTATACACATATTGTTGAGACAGAGTTGTATTGTACCTTTGATAATTAAGCCTTTTTCAGGGATGAGCTTTTCCAACAACTACCTTGTAGTGGAATCTGTTTAGAGGCCGTCTGTAATTTCTTACATTATCGTACTTTACTTTGTTTTGTTTGTTTTGTTTTATTGTGGAAGTGTCTCGTGTGACATCATATATGGGGTTGTGGTCAGCAACAAACAGGAAGTTTACCCCATAAACCTTAGAGTAAGATAAATGGCGTATGCTTTGGTTAGTTTTTTCATAAGGTTTGAAAAATATTTTATTCCACTTATTCATGGTGCATATACACAATATACATTCAATGTACTACTGTAACAAAGTAAGAATTAGATTTACTCCAATCATGGACAGATGTTAATCATTTTCAAGATGTCCCAAATAAACAAACATGGTGTGGTCATTTGAGCATGTTTCAGATTCATTGGGACAGTCTTAAAATACAAGTGGGGAAAGTCAAAGGATATAATGGACGCATGAAACAGCCCACACATGTGATTAAATGATGGATGTATTGATGGATTTTATTCGGAGGAGCTTGCAATTTTTCAAAATTACCACAGATTTTCTGCAGATTTGGGCCAAGACGCGTCATGTGACCTCATCACAACATGTATTCAATCAAAGCCCTCTTTGATTTACATGTGTCAAATAGCTACAGCCAAAAGGTCACATTTACCAACAAACATCACTGCAAAAGACAGTGCAAAACAATTCCTGCAATTGCATTTTTGCCAATTTAAGTAGTTTTTTCCAAAACTACACAAAAAAACTGCAATGCAACAATCACAAAAAAAAAAAAAACTCTGCGAAATCCCGAACGGACTGATTAAATGGTGTTTTTATGAAACACCTTAATAAACAGGGGAATAAGGTAAATGGGAAATATAGAATGTTACTTAGGCCTACTACTTAGTATGCTAAAATATTTATGCTCAGTGTACACTTTTCAGTGATTGCTATTCTGGTTTTTGTATTTTGTAGTTTGCCCTTGTATTGCTGTTTGCTGTTGTTTCGCCTGAACAGAGTATATTGTTCCAAAAGAGTTCTGATGTTTAAGGTGTTTGCTATGACTCTGTAGCTTTTTCCACTCAAATGTTGTTTAACAGTGTTGTCCCTAAGTCCTTCAAGAAGCTCCTTCCCCTTCACCATGTTTGCTACTTGTTGTGTGAAATCTCCCGAACCAGTGACAACAAAGTCAAAAGAAGTTATGTGGACATTTGAAGTGTATGCACTGGAAGTGTATTCAATAAAAAAAAAAGTGGGCGAATACTTATTTCCCCTATTTCCCCTAGAGAATGCCTTTTAATCACATTTTCATGATATCATTATTGAGAACCACATATAATAATGGATAAATTATATGGTAAGGTATGAAAGCAGTACTGTAGGCTTCTCCACCTCCTAAACCCCAATTTAACCCTTCTTGCAACTTTTTGTACTCTGTTTTGTACTCTTTCTGCCACTGCAATTTAGTATAGTGTTGTATAATATTATGCATATTCCAGTAGTTTTCTGCTGCAACTTTCCTTTAGCAGACACAGCATTTTTACTCCCTTCATTCATTCATTTGTTCATTCATTCATCCATCTTCATTCATCCTAATCAAGGTTATGCTGGCTCCAACCTATCCCAGGGTTGAACACTGGACCCAATAGCTGTTTGGTGACAATGCTACCCAGCTGTTCCATGTCACCCTTCACCACTGTAAACTGTATATTACTGTTATTGTGTCATATTTTGTTACTTTTACTAAGTCATGTTTGGTAGGCTATAAACCACTCAATATTGGTGGAGTTGAGGCAGAATTGCAAAGATGGCAAAATAATGTGGTATCATGACTAGAGGCCTCAGTATATTATCAACATACACTACATGACACAAATTATTTGGACACCTGACCATCACACCCATGATCAAGACCCAAATGGGGCTTCCCTAAACTGTTGCCACAAATTTGGAAGCACACAATTGTCTAGAATATATCTGTATGGTGTAGCATTACAGTTTCCCATCACTGGAAAATGTTCCAGCTTGACAGCGCACCTGTGCACAAAGTGAGGTGAAGTTATGAAGACATGATGTGCCAAGGTTGGAGTGGAAAACCTGCGTTCAACCGCACTGAACACCTTTGGGATGAACTGGAAAGCCAACTACACACCAGACCTAGTCACCCGACATCAGTGCCTGACCTCAGTAACTGTGGCTGAATGAACACAACCATGCTTCAAAATCTAGTGGAAGGCCTTCCCAGAAGAGTGGAGGTTATTATAACAGCAAAGGGGGACTAAATCTGGAATGGGATGTTCAAAAAGCAGAAGCTAAGTTGCCATATGAATACAGCCTAAAGTCAAAAGCTTTTGGCATGCTATGTGGAATATATATTCAATTAAAAAACAGGACACTAACTGATATTTACTTTAGTTTATTCATCAGCCACAAAGTAGGTGGTTCTCAGCACTGACAGAGACATAATAGTCTTGTTGTATGGATACAGCTATTTAAAATAACACACCGTAGAGTGGCAAAAAAAGACATAGCTTAATTTGCAGTTTGTGGAATAAAAGTCAGGCTTAGTTAAACAGAGCACCAGAGGTAGGAAAATATATTTGAGGCCAGAGTGAAAAACACCACTACTACAACTTGTTTAGTTTTTCAACTTTTCATTATTCAGAAGATGGAAAGTGGGTGGTCCTCCTTTAGAGGTTGTGTTATCTTCTTTCTGTCCCTCACACATGATGGTCACAGCCAAGCAGATCCTTGGCCACATCGTTTTTCTCAGGCTTGATCCTGGCAGATACAAATATAGCAGGGCTCTCATAGTGGTAGAAATCGTCATCAACCACTACTGACACACCATTTGTTCCACACAAGGCAGTATCCACATGCTTAAATGGGATCGGTCGCGCCTCTGTATGGGTATGTGGCTTGACAGCCAAGTTCACATCATATATTTTATCACCTGCAAATCATAAAGGCACACAAAGACAGCAGGGTTATGTCTAAATTATCAGACACATGAAAAACTACAAAATCATTTAATATTAGCATTGTATTGTTGTTGCTTTTTTACCTTGGATGACATGAACAATCTCTTCTTTAGGACAAATAAAGGTAGCATCTATATGGCCCTCAAGGCCCAGTGTCTCCTTCACACTTTTAGGGAAACCATCTCGGAGTGTGTGGGCCTCTCCAGGTGTGTGTGATATATTGTAGACATACACTTTGTTATCCTACAAGCAACCAACACATAACAAAAGGTAATTATCCCTACATTTTCTATTTTTTTCATACCAGTTACGAGTTTCTTGGTTAGAAAGCATGTTGGAAATGTCTGATTTTATTAGCACTAACCTTGATTATGTGTATGTGATTTTCGTGGGCGAAGGCAGCATCGATATGATCATCTTCCAGACCTTTAAAGCCACTCTCAATAGTGCCAGCATGATATTTGTCATCAATTTTACTGAGATAGTGGTGGCCTGGTGAATGAGAATGAGAGAAGAATTTGAGAAAGGTTAAACCAGAATGTGGTTTTGCTCAGTTGTCTGGGGTGTGTTTCTGCTGAAGCCTGACTGAAACACATTACTTCGAGATTTGTACCCTTGTTATAAGTATTACTGTGTACTGCACCCACTAACCTCTGAAAGCAAACAGATCATGATCATCATCCTCAGCGATGGCATCCAGGTGCACATGGCTGCACTGTTCTCTCTCAATGTGTTCTTGCTCAGTCTTTTCACCTAATACATAAGGGTATCATGCCATCAAAAACACCTTAAAATACAGTGATGTTTTCTGCTTAGACACTGACTCTTTCATCCTCATGCTTTTCACGTACCATAATGGGGACAACTCATGAAGTATTCACGGGCCTCCTTTGGATATTTTCCATGAACTTCCCCGGTATTGGGGTCGAACTTGGAGAAATCGTGGCCATGGAGACAGTAATAGTGTCCCGCATAGCGGAAGGCAGCGGAGCAGTTGGGCATGCTTTTGAATTCTTTCTCATGGACCTCCTTTGTGTTAATGTCAAAATGGTAGATTTCATGACCTGGGGTATATGAAGGAATGGGTATAGGTAATGGGTCATGAATTATAAATCGATTTAAATGTAATGTTTAACATGCTAATCCATTTAACAAACTTTTTCAAATAGTTACAGTATATAATGCAGTTAAATGTCATACCCTTGAAAAAGACCACTGTGTTATTGGGACAGTCAGGTTTGTGGCACTCAACTGCAGCATCCAAATGGTCCGGAATACCAGGGAATACCTCAGAGATGGCTTTTGGATATCCCTCTTCCAGCTTGTGATTTTCATAGCTGTAAACCTTGTCATCCTACATTAAGAGACACAGAAATTTGAGTTTAATTTAAATAGCTTAAATATTGAAACTTAGTAAACCACAGGCACAGGTGGCACATATAAGAAATAACTATCGACTGTACTAATATGCAAGTGAGTCAATATAATGTACCAGGAAGAAATACAGGTGCTCATGGTGGTCAGGACTGTCCTCAGATGGCACGCGGAATGCTGCGTCTACATGTCCCAGGAGATGGTAATCCAACTCAGGGAAGGTCTTATTTGTAAGCTCACCATTACCATGGAACCCCTTAAACACATGATCATCTGACAGCAAGTATCAGTGATCAAGGGTTAGACATTTACAGAGACCAAAAATAGTTCAGTTGTTATTGGTTTACAGTTGACAGCAATCAACATTTATATTTGAAAACAACAACAACAAGACATTATAAATATACTTTTTCCTCAGTTCCCAGTAACAAACCACATTATATAACATCTTAAATATCAACATTCCTATTAAATGTATAGTATCCATATAGTATCCATATACAGTATAGTATGTATAGCCTCTGACACAATATGGAGTTCCATATGTTTTATTACAAAGGTCTCCCTGACATATTTTGATTATTTTTTGCTCACCCTTAAAGAAGAAGTGAACTCCTTCCTTGTTCTCAATTGCAGCATCAAACACTAATTCCTGGCAGCGATCAAAGTGATGATTGGGGCCGTCGTTTTTATGGTCAGGGCCGTTGTTGGTATGGTCTGGGCCGTTGTTTTTATGGCCAGGGACGTCGTTGGTATGGTCTGGGCCGTGGTTTGTATGGCCAGGGCCGTTGTTGGTATGGTCTGGGCCGTTGTTTTTATGGCCAGGGCCGTCGTTGGTATGGTCTGGGCCGTTGTTTGTATGGCCAGGGCCGTCGTTGGTATGGTCTGGGCCGTGGTTTGTATGGCCAGGGCCGTCGTTGGTATGGTCACTAGCCCCAATTACCTTTTCACCTGAATAAAACAACAGTCTCTTATTTAATATATTATAGCAATGCTTATTTGTTGCTTTTGTGTTTGTACAATTAGACTCTGTATGTAAACATAGAATTTCTACTGCAAAGCATGATGGGATAACAAATACGTTTCAGAAGGTTTCTCTGTGTGGCTGACTTGCTCAAACATTAACTCACCGCTAGCATGGTCATGATGATGCCTAGACACCAAGGATCAGAAAAGAAGGGAGAAATTAAAATATAATGTTGTGTTATTCATAATTAATAAGTGTGTTATATTTGAAAACTCAGTGGTTTATATGCTGGTTTTTAATTCAGGGATTATGACAGGCATAAACAGATTCAAAATGGGAAAGAATAATGCTGCAGATACAGATATTGACTGAATAAGAAAACAAATTGGCTGGAAAAAAAGAAGAGAGATTCACATAGATGAGTTGCATAGTAAAAGAAGCTCTGAAGTGTACAGAAAGCAGCACTCACGAGGGAGCTGTCAGGCAGAGAGAGAGAGCCAGGCAAATGGTGAAGGTCTGGATGAGTAGCCTCATGGTTAAGAGGATCCTCTGGTTCTACTGCAGATACAGCTCAGCTGGAGGAGGTACCGAAGAACCTGCTACCCTCCACCTTTTATAGCCAGTGTGAGAGTGGGCTGTCAGACGAGCAACTGTTTGCACTAATCAAACAGACGCCCACAGTTTGTACAGAGAGTAGGGGGGACATCCAGACTCATAAGCACACACTCGCCCATGCTCATCTAAACACCCACCTGATATTCACCCCACATTCAGAAGTTGGTCAAGGTACACTGGATACAGAGGAAGGAGGGTCAACATCATGAATTGAGCAATGTACTGTATATGCATATATGAGGGTTAGTGACTCTTCTCAAGTTTGCTCTGCACTTCTGCACCCGCATGTTTTAGTTACTGATGAGATATGCATAGCATCAAACTTAAGAATTAATGCATCTCCATTAGCTATTATCAGTATACACTGCCATTTACAAGTTATATACAATATTTTTTTTTAGTTTTTGAACAATGGGAGTTTGTTTTATTGCAGTTTAATAATTAACAGGCCCCATATTAACAGGCCAAACAAAATGATACAATGTAGAAATTAAATAAGGAAACTCAAATCTTTGTGGAACTTATTAACTGCTTGCTCTCACAATTTTATGGGGTTCTGAATGAGTGTTTTAGTAAAGACCATTGCACTTGGAGGGTTAACCTGTTAAGCCTATAGAGGAAAGATTCACAAAACCATAAATATGTTGTGTGCTACAAGAAACTAATTAGAGTGATTTTGGCCTATTTCAAATAGAGTAGATCTAATTTGTTCCAGTAAAATAAAGTAATTTCTCAATTTGCTAAACATTCAATAATACGCCATTCTAGATTCATTTAAATGTATTCTTTGCTTAGATTTTCACATTTTAGAGCATTTTAAATTAGGTTATTTAAACACTGATATAACATCAGTGGTGGAACACTGGGTCCAAGGTGGGAACACACCTTCAATGGGATACCAGTTAATAGCAAGGCACCATGCACACACACTTTCACTGGAGAACCCAGAGGAAACTAGAGAACCCAGAGGAACCCCACACAGACGTGTGGAAAACATGCAAAACTCCACTCCAAACTCCACACAGACAGGATTGAACCTGAGCCCAGGATCGAATTGGGGGACTCTGGAACTGTGATGTCGCAATGCTACCCACTGCACTACCATTCTACCATTTTTATTTAAATAAAAATATTATGATATGGAGTGTTTAAAAACTTTTGAGTGTATTTGTATACACTAATTGATATTTGGTACATATATACCATGATATACCTACACTCATTTGCCAATAATTCAATTTCCCAATTATTTGATCTCATTATCAAGCACACCTGCTATGCTTTTAGTTGCATAGTTACTAACATTAGCCTATTGGGGTGACAAACTGCTTATCATCAGTCAGTAATTGTATATCTACAAGGTAGGGTTTAATCTGATAAAAGCCTTAATTCATGTAGATACAAGATACAAGACTAGAACAAAATAAGTACATTTACATTCTTTGTTTTCTGGCTGATAATGTAGTAATAACTGTGAAATTTGAGGTAAGGCATGCCCCATGAGAGATGTTGACCGGGTTAAACTAGGTCCTGGGATTGCTTTAAAAGTTATTTAACAAAAGTCTTGCTGTGATTCATATCACATGTGCTTTCTAAGTCTAAAATCAATTAATGTATCATGATTTTTGTGATACAGTAACTATGACACAATAACTGTACTATGATAAAATTATGATACAATAACTGTTACTCTAAGAAGTGAAAAATGTATTGCACATGCATATGTATGCAATATCTTTGTGAACTGCATATATAAATTGCAATAATAAAAACGAATTATTATGAATGATATTGTCCAACTCAAATGGTTCAGAGTATTCAAAAGCGCTCTCTCTTTAATGCTGAGATAGTTACATATCATATCATTAAAAATAAATAAATAAATAAATAAAGACTGCTGACCCTTGCAATGATTAACAGAGTAAACAGAGTCTCTTCTCTTCTCTTCTGTTTGATAGATTTTTCAGCTTTTACTCCTCATATGAAGAAGAGAATTGCTCAACTTAATAATTTAATGCTCACCATGTAATAATTTAATGAATCATATTAAACATTTTTCTCTCTGTAGCATATAACATGGCATATGGCATAACATGCACATGAGGCTAATATTAATTAATAGATATTTCTTGTCAAATTCAAAAATACTTATTTAATTTATAACTTGGGGCTGACAAAAGCATAATTTGGTCATTATTTTAAATTTTATATTATGAATATATTGTTTCCCTTTTTATTGTTGTTACTCAATAAATATGTACAAAGCTCAAAAGTTGCCCCAAATGCACTGCTGAAACGTCTTTAATATTAACAACATCTGTACTTTTTGCTTTTTTCCCCCCAAGTGTGCTTTTGTTTAGCATCAGACTACTCCCTGTTTTCATCATGTACAGGTGCATCTCAATAAATTAGAATGTCGTGGAAAAGTTCATTTATTTCAGTAATTCAACTCAAATTGTGAAACTCGTGTATTAAATAAATTCAATGCACACAGACTGAAGTAGTTTAAGTCTTTGGTTCTTTTAATTGTGATGATTTTGGCTCACATTTAACAAAAACCCACCAATTCACTATCTCAACAAATTAGAATACTTCATAAGACCAATAAAAAAACATTTTTAGTGAATTGTTGGCCTTCTGGAAAGTATGTTCATTTACTGTACATGTACTCAATACTTGGTAGGGGCTCCTTTTGCTTTAATTACTACCTCAATTCGGCGTGGCATGGAGGTGATCAGTTTGTGGCACTGCTGAGGTGGTATGGAAGCCCAGGTTTCTTTGACAGTGACCTTCAGCTCATCTGCATTTTTTGGTCTCTTGTTTCTCATTTTCCTCTTGACAATACCCCATAGATTCTCTATGGGGTTCAGGTGTGGTGAGTTTGCTGGCCAGTCAAGCACACCAACACCATGGTCAATTTAACCAACTTCTGGTGCTTTTGGCAGTGTGGGCAGGTGCCAAATCCTGCTGGAAAATGAAATCAGCATCTTCAAAAAGCTGGTCAGCAGAAGGAAGCATGAAGTGCTCCAAAATTTCTTGGTAAACGGGTGCAGTGACTTTGGTTTTCAAAAAACACAATGGACCAACACCAGCAGATGACATTGCACCCCAAATCATCACAGACTGTGGAAACTTAACACTGGACTTCAAGCAACTTGGGCTATGAGCTTCTCCACCCTTCCTCCAGACTCTAGGACCTTGGTTTCCAAATGAAATACAAAACTTGCTCTCATCTGAAAAAAGGACTTTGGACCACTGGGCAACAGTCCAGTTCTTCTTCTCCTTAGCCCAGGTAAGATGCCTCTGATGTTGTCTGTGGTTCAGGAGTGGCTTAACAAGAGGAATACGACAACTGTAGCCAAATTCCTTGACACGTCTGTGTGTGGTGGCTCTTGATGCCTTGACCCCAGCCTCAGTCCATTCCTTGTGAAGTTCACTCAAATTCTTGAATCGATTTTGCTTGACAATCCTCATAAGGCTGCGGTTCTCTCAGTTGGTTGTGCATCTTTTTCTTCCACACTTTTTCCTTCCACTCAACTTTCTGTTAACATGCTTGGATACAGCACTCTGTGAACAGCCAGCTTCTTTGGCAATGAATGTTTGTGGCTTACCTAGTGAACCAAACTGAGAGACCATTTTGAAGGCTCAGGAAACCTTTGCAGGTGTTTTGAGTTGATTAGCTGATTGGCATGTCACCATATTCTAATTTGTTGAGATAGTGAATTGGTGGGTTTTTGTTAAATGTGAGCCAAAATCATCACAATTAAAAGAACCAAAGACTTAAACTACTTCAGTCTGTGTGCATTGAATTTATTTAATACACGAGTTTCACAATTTGAGTTGAATTACTGAAATAAATGAACTTTTCCACGACATTCTAATTTATTGAGATGCACCTGTATTATATGGGTTAAGCTTGGCTTTTGTCTATTCTCATACAGATCCTTGTTAAGAAATACAACTGTAATACTTTTGTTACAGACTCAACACCTAGTCTTTCTAGCAGACTGGTAACGTTAGGAGCACTTTAAGTGCACATTTTGGGAGTAGAGTATGATTAAACCATGACTTTTATGACTGCTGCTTACTAAATTTAAAACATCTAAAGTATCTTACTTTGGGAATAATATACAGAATCCTCTGATAAGTGAACACATCATTAGTCTTAAGGTCAACATGGTTAATGACATCTCTGTGAGGCTCAAACAGTCTCTTAATTTCTCACTGGTCAGCTCCTCACAAATGAGAATTTTTTTTCTTTTGGTCTCATTCAATCATTAGGCACCAATGCTTTTCCCTGCCTGAGTGGAACAGGACAAGCACAGAGCATTTCCAATGTGGAGTCCAGGTGGATGATTTGGCATGATATTGCACAATATAAAAATAAATAAAGGCATAGTTTAATAAATTAATTACATAAAATTATACACCTAAATTAGTGTACAGTATATGGTTAAAATGGCTTACCATTTATAACAATGATTTGCTCATAGCTAAGACCATACACTGGCCAGAGCACTTCTCTCTAAAGACTCAATTTGATTAAGCAAACTATTTCGATTTCTTAAAAATGGCTTTTCTTAAGATTGGCCTATTTTAAGATTAGTTCCTTCTTGATTGTGGAGTTAGAGCAAAATCGAAATCACCTGCACTAATGTGGATTATTGAGATTCAAAGCATTGAATGGATCCATAAAAGATAGAATTCTGCTAATAACTCTTAAAAAAAAAAAAAAAAAAAAAAAAAAAAAACAGGAGAACAAGACTTTTCTGAGATTAAAAATATGTTATTAAAGTGAATAAGTATAAGCTATACATTTAATAATTAAATAATAAAAAGGCCATACATTGAAGCATACATCATCAGCTACAAAAGTTAAGAAAAAGAATGCTTGGACATCAATTTTATTGAATGCCATAATTATTAACTCTTACAAAAATATTGGATTTACATTACATTTACTACTCAGTGAAAGCATTGTGGAAGAAAACGAAGAGCAATTAAAAAAAAAATGAAATGAGTGTTTGAAAAAAATAATTCTGGACCACATACATCTTATAAATTAACTGAAAATCAGTTCTTGCAATTTTCCTCAGAATGTGATGTAGAGGGATATCTGATGGGAATTTGGCTCCCATCTATATGGTATGTCCGTATTTATATATTTATATCTTGTAGGCAGCCTGAGCACATCAGGTAACCTGATGTAAATCCCATTAATTTTACACATGGTTTTGTAGAATCACTGACTCCATATTAATCACCAGTTTCACAATGAAATTTACAAAATGGCAACAAAAACAAACAAACAAACCAAAAACTTAAGGTTATAAGCACTTGAAGACAAGGTCAAATCTTTAGGTCACAGATGACCAAGATGACGCTTTGTGTTCTAAAAGTAAAGGGTTTCACTGACGTAGCACATCTATGCCTTTTGCTTGATAAAACAACATAACCGAATGTAAAAGTCTAATTTAAACCCTTGTTACTCTGGATTAGGCGAAATCTAGGACTACATCTATCACTGACTCAAAAAGGGATTTAGTGTTTGTCCAGTTAAAATGCCATTTAAATATGCAGTATGACTGTCTGAGCTGAACCTTTACATCATTCCTTTAGATCAGTTGTATCCCTGAGCAGTATTGTTACTAAGTCTAGCTACTTTTTTCATGCTTGAAAATGGGATCGAACTCAAGAGACCTCTGACAGACTGATAGGATGTTAAGGTAATTAATATTTACAGTATGCATCAAATTACACAATAACAAATTGCTAAAATAAGAACAGTAGTCACCTGAATCAGTCACAGTCCTGAACACCACACTTAAAAAAGAAGAAAGCAAGTTATATAGGTTGTCTATTTAAAATATCAGGCTAGCTTGCAAACATTTGCTTCTTAGCTAGGTTAGCATTGCCTAGCCTTTCATAGCTGTAGCTCCAGTTTAATTATGTTGCTCTTACCCTGCTTCTCTAAAATAATTGTAGCTATGCTATTTTGTCAAAACAAAATAATTGAAGAAAAGAAATGAAATGTAGAAAAATTAGACAGATAAGGTTCCTTTGCTGCTTCGGATAAATGATTTTGGAGACTAGTATCACAATAAGGTTAATGATTTACTGTGATATTACAATATATTCACCTCAGTGTTACTGCATTATACAGTGGGGTCTTTTGATACAGAATAATCAAATAGTTCTGCAAATATTTTCCCAGAATACACTTGGGCTACAGAATCAAACTGTAAATACATTTAAACCATTTTAATGGAACACAGTATTTTATTAATGAAGCAGCAGAAATTCTTTACAATGTACAGATAATCATGAACCCATTTGAACATGGACTGACTGTGCAACTGGAAATCTTCCAATGTAATGGAAAACATTACAAAGTCTTCTAAGGTGAAAAACCTTTTTCAGATTAGATATCTAAACAAAGAATTAAAAAGAACTGCAGTGAAAACGAGTATCAGAGGTAATGCATGACTGTGCATGTCCCGTTCATGCCAGAACAATTTGATTAAGCCTCGGTTTCTGGCTTGATGTTACAACTTCATTTTATTTGCTGCAAAAATATTTGCAGTATGAGTATTAACAAAATGATTACATGCAAATGCAACACTACACACCATCATTTGTGTCATCATTTGCACTGTAAATCAGAGCTAATATTTTAGATGAACCTTTTAGATATTAGTACCTCATTTACACGTTTACATTTTCTAAAAATAATCTCTCCTAACTTAATTAAGAATAAATATGGGTATGGCTTTAGAAGATGAGTTTTTGATATGAATGAGTCAGTGACCGTGCGGACTCCTCCTGAGGAGAAGCCAAGGCCACACATCTGCTGACAGATGTACTGGCCTATGAACCCTGCCATCTGTGCAACAACGTAATATTTTGTATAGTGGCAGCTTCCCAACACTCATGAACCTAACCTTAAGATAAAAAAGAAGAGCTCATTCTTACTTTAGTCCCATTCACCTTACCTTTTGCAGGTTATATTTTGCAGCTCTTTTTCCTCTATAAATATTGAAACTGATCATTTCCTGCACAGTTCCATTTATTAAAATTTGGCTGATACTGCCTGATCTGCTAGCACCACAGGAAATTTGTAGTGAAGTCTCATCATCCAGTAGATATAAAAAGTCTACACACCCCTGTTAAAATATCAGATTTTTTTGTGAAGTAAAAGAATGAAACTAAGATAAATCATGTCAGATTTTTTCCCACCTTTAATGTGAAATTGCAAAGTATACAAATAAAGTGAAAAACAATCAGAATTTTCTAGGGAAAAAGGGGGGGAAACATACAATAACCTAGTTGCATAAATGTGCACACCCTTAAACTAATACTTTGTTGAAGCACCATTTGATTTTATTACACCATTCAGGCTTTTTGGGTAAGAGTCTATCAGGATAAGAGTCTATCATCGTGATTTGGCAATATTTTCCCAATCTTTCTTGCAAAAACATTCTAGATCCATCCAATTGAAATGGCATCTCCCATGCACAGCTCATTTCAGGTCACCCCACATATTTTTGGTTAGATTCAGGTCTGGGCTCTGGCTAGTTCATTCAAAAACATTCCTTTGTTGATTTGGATGTATGCTTTGGGTAACTGTTGTGCAGGAAAAGTGAAATTCCGTTTTCATCTTCAGCTTACTAGCAGACATCTGAAGGTTTTGCACTAAAATCGGCTAGTATTTGTAGCTATTCATGATTCCGTCCACCTTGATAAAAGCCCCAGTTCTGGCTGAAGAAAAGCAGCCCCAAAGCATGATGCTGGCACCAACATGCTACACCGTGGGTATGGTGTTTTTTGCACCAAACATACATTTTGAAATTCTAGAATTAATACACCTTTTGGACTTGGTCTCATCAGACCATAACACATTTTAACACAGTTTGGGGCTTGGATGTTTTTGTGAGGAAGGACTTCCATCTAGCCACCCTACCCCATAGCCCAGACATATGAAGAATACTAGAGATTGTTTTCATATGCAGAGAGTAATGAATAGTGGCAGATAGTGGCAGATATTCCTGCAGCTCCTTTATTGTTGCTGTAGGTCTCTTGGCAGCCTCCCTGGTAAGTTTTTGTCTTGTCCTATTGTACATTTTGGAGGGACATCTTGTTACATACTGTTACGATTCCCCCTCGTGCTGATCGGGGATGCGCGCAGCGCGCACTTCCGGGTTAAGTGACTGACTATTTACTTCTCCATGTGTGTTTTGTTTTGGTTCATGTCTTGTCTCCGCCCCTGTATTGTCATTGGTTGTGTTCTAATGTGTCTCAGCTGTTTTGTATTAACCACCCTGATTACTGTGTGTATTTAAACCCCCGTGTTTCTCTGTATCATTGCGAAGTATTAGCACAGTTTCCTTAGCGGTCTGTCTACTACCAAGCCTTTGTTCATCGTGTTGGTTTCATGGTTTTTTGATCCCTGTTTCTGTCCTCGTGTTTTCGAATCTTGCCTAGCCCAGTTCATGTTGTTTGTTGATCGCAGGACCCACGCCTGTTCTCGAATACGATACCTGCCTTACGATTTGGATTACACAACTGGTGTTCCTAATATTCTGCCTGTACCTAATAAACTGACTTTTCTCTGCATTTGCATCCGTCCTCACCTCACCCATATTACATGACACATAATGTCACTGTGGTACCCCATTTTCCCCACTTTTTGGTGATGGCCTTCACGGTGTTTCATGATACATCTAATGTTTTGGAAATTCTTTTATACCTCTCTCCTGATTGATGCCTTTCAATAAGTGACACACCATACATGCTTTGTAAGCTCTTTTGCAGACAATGGCGTTAGCAGTCAGATGAAACCAAGGGGATCTGATGAAAATCCTCCATAAACAGCTGATCTTTATTTGGAGTTAATCAGAATAATTTAATTGATGACAGCTGTATGATATTTACTTTTGAACATGAGATTGAATGTGGTTAATTCTTAACACAGCCGCATACCCAATTATAAACGGGTGTGCACACTTATGCAACCAGGTTATTGTAACTTTTGTTTTTATTTTTCCTATATTCCCTAAAATGTTTCTGACTGTTTTTCACTTAATTTATGGTGTAATTTCACATTGAGGGTGGAAAAAGTTCTGACATGATTTATCTTGGCCTTAATTATTTATTTATTTATTTTACATCACAAAAAACCTGCCATTTTAACAGGGGTGTGTAGATGTTTTATATCCATTGTACCTGCATTATTATCAGTGTTCCATATTAATTAAGCAATAATCGAATATTTTTTTTTTTCATTCCAAGGTTTATTACCAGTGCAAGATGCATGACTGGAATAATTAATACATATTACCTCATGGAAATGCAATTAGAGTTTCATTAAATTTTGTACTGACTGCTTATTTTGGCATACATACAGGTGCATCTCAATAAATTAGAATGTTGTGGAAAAGTTCATTTATTTCAGTAATTCAACTCAAATTGTGAAACTCGTGTATTAAATAAATTCAATGCACACAGACTGAAGTAGTTTAAGTCTTTGGTTCTTTTAATTGTGATGATTTTGGGTCACATTTAACAAAAACCCACCAATTCACTATCTCAACAAATTAGAATATTTCATAAGACCAATAAAAAAAAAACATTTTTAGTGAATTGTTGGCCTTCTGGAAAGTATGTTCATTTACTGTACATGTACTCAATACTTGGTAGGGGCTCCTTTTGCTTTAATTACTGCCTCAATTCGGCGTGGCATGGAGGTGATCAGTTTGTGGCACTGCTGAGGTGGTATGGAAGCCCAGGTTTCTTTGACAGTGGCCTTCAGCTCATCTGCAGTTTTTGGTCTCCTGTTTCTCATTTTCCTCTTGACAATACCCCATAGATTCTCTATGGGGTTCAGGTCTGGTGAGTTTGCTGGCCAGTCAAGCACACCAACACCATGGTCATTTAACCAACTTTTGGTGCTTTTGGCAGTGTGGGCAGGTGCCAAATCCTGCTGGAAAATGAAATCAGCATCTTCAAAAAGCTGGTCAGCAGAAGGAAGCATGAAGTGCTCCAAAATTTCTTGGTAAATGGATGCAGTGACTTTGGTTTTCAAAAAACACAATGGACCAACACCAGCAGATGACATTGCACCCCAAATCATCACAGACTGTGGAAACTTAACACTGGACTTCAAGCAACTTGGGCTATGAGCTTCTCCACCCTTACTCCAGACTCTAGGACCTTGGTTTCCAAATGAAATACAAAACTTGCTCTCATCTGAAAAGAGGACTTTGGACCACTGGGCAACAGTCCAGTTCTTCTTCTCCTTAGCCCAGGTAAGACGCCTCTGACGTTGTCTGTGGTTCAGGAGTGGCTTAACAAGAGGAATACGACAACTGTAGCCAAATTCCTTGACACGTCTGTTTGTGGTGGCGCTTGATGCCTTGACCCCAGCCTCAGTCCATTCCTTGTGAAGTTCACTCAAATTCTTGAATCGATTTTGCTTGACAATCCTCATAAGGCTGCGGTTCTCTGGGTTGGTTGTGCATTTTTTTCTTCCACACTTTTTCCTTCCACTCAACTTTCTGTTAACATGCTTGGATACAGCACTCTGTGAACAGCCAGCTTCTTTGGCAATGAATGTTTGTGGCTTACCTAGTGAACCAAACTGAGAGGCCATCCTGACTATTATACTGTGCAAAGGTTTTAGGCAGGTGTGAAAAAATAAGAATGTAAGTAAAAACATTTTTTGAAAGTAAGAATGCTTTCAAAAGAAGACATGTTAATAGTTTATCAATTTATCAATTACCAAAATGCAAAGTGAGTGAACAGAAGAAAAATCTACATCAAATCAATATTTGGTATGACCACACTTTGCCTTCAAAACAGCATCAATCAGCAACATTCTTCTAGGTACACTAGAAGGCAAACAAACTGCCTTCTGCTACAGCCAAATATGTCAATGTTTGACTCATCAGTCCAGAGCACCTGCTGCCATTTTTCTGCACCCTAGTTCCTGTGTTTTCGTGCATAGGTGTATCATTTGGCCTTGTTTCCACATCAGATGTATGGCTTTTTGGCCGCAAGTCTTCCATGAATGCCACTTCTGACCAGACTTCTGTGGACAGTAAATGGGTGTACCAGGGTCCCACTGGTTTCTGCCAGGTATGAACTGATGGACCTACTGGACATCTTCTGATTGCGAAGGGAAGTAAGCCTGTTGGGTCTTTCACCTGCTGCAGTAAGTTTCCTTGGCCAATCACTGCGTCTACGGTCCTCAATGTTGCCCGTTTCTTTGTGCTTCTTCAAAAGAGCTTGGACAGCACATCTGGAAACCCCTGTCTGCATTGAAATTTCTGCCTTGGAGAGACCTTGCTGATGCAGTATAACTACCTTCTGTCTAGTTGCTGTGCTCAGTCTTGCCATGGTCTATGACTTTTGACAGTCTTCAGCAACCTCACCTTGTTAGCTGAGTTTGGCTGTTCCTCACCCAGTTTTATTCCTCCTACACAGCTGTTTCTGTTTCAGTTAATGATTGTGTTTCAACCTACATATTGAATTGATGATCATTAGCACCTGTTTGGTATGACCTGACTATATGCCTACAAGATCCCTGACTCTGTGCAAGTGTACCTAGAAGAATTTATGCTGTTTTGAAGGCAAAGGGTGGTCACACCAAATATTGATTTGATATAGATTTTTCTTCTGTTCACTCACTTTGCATTTTGTTAATTGATAAATATAAACTTTTACCATGTCTATTTTTGAAAGCATTCCTACTTTACAGAATTTTTTCACACCTGCCTAAAACTTTTGCACAGTTATTGGCACCCTTTGAGTCAGTATTTTGTGCTACCTCCCTTTGACCAGATAACAGCTCTGAGTCTTCTCCTATTATGACTGAAGAGGTTGGAGAATACATGGCAAGGGATATAAGACCATTACTCCATACAGAATCTCTCCAGATCCTTCAAATTTCGAGGTCCACGCTGGTGGACTCTCCTCTTCAGTTCACCCCACAGGTTTTCTATGGGTTACATGTCAGGGGACTGGGATGGCCATGGCAGGACCTTGATTTTGTGGTCAGTAAACCATTTTTGTGTTGATTTTCATGTATGTTTTGGATCATTGTCCTGCTGGAAGATCCAACCAGGGCCCATTTTAAGCTTTCTGGCAGAGACAGTCAGGTTTTCATTTAATATCTGTTAATATTTGATAGTCCATGATGCCAAATATACAGGTCCATGAAACAAAATGTCCAGGTCCTCTGGCAGAAAACAGCCCTAAAACATTAAAGAGCCACCACCATATTTAACCATGGGCATGAGGTACTTTTCCATATGGCTACCTCTCTGTGTGCACCAAAACCACCTCTGGTGTTTATTGCCAAAAAGCTCTATTTTGGTTTCATCTGACCATAGAACCTGATCCCATTAGAAGTTCCAGTAGTGTCTGGCAAACTGAAGATGCTTGAGTTTGTTTTTGGATGAGAGTAGAGACGTTTTTCTTGAAACCCTTCCAAACAACTTGTGGTGATGTAGGTGACCTCGGATTATAGTTTTGGAGACTTTCTGACCCCAAGATGTAATTAACATCTGCAATTCTCCAGCTATGATCCTTGGAGATTTTTTGGCCACTTGAACCATCCTCTTCACAGTGTGTTGAGACAAAATAGACACACGTCCTCTTCTAGGTTGATTCATAAAATTCCCAGTTGACTAGAACTTCTTAATTATTCCCCTGATGATGGAACTTGGCATTTTCAATGCTTGTGTATTTTCTTATAGCCACTTCCCATTTTGTGAAGCTCAACAACCTTTTACCGCACATCACAGCTACAGTATATTCTAAGGGACTAGGGGAATTTGGCCTATATGTTACCTCATATTTATACCCCTGTGAAACAGGAAGTCATGGTTGAACAATTTCCTGTTGCTAGTCACCCAGGTGTACTAAATTAAAGTGTAAAATATCAATGGGAATACACTTCAAATATATTTTTTTCATATGAATTCATAGGCGTGCCAATAATTGTTGCACACCTATATTTAACAAAGATATTTTTTGATAAACCTGTGTTGTGTTTGCAATTGTTTGATATCCATGACAGCAGAGTATTTTTGTGAATATTTTGAACAAAAGATCAAAAGGTTAAAGAACAAAGACAATTTTTCACAGCTTTCTTTGCTCATATTTACCAAGGGTGCCAATACTAGTGGAGGACACTGTATATGCAACACTTCCTGTCAGTTTAAAAATTATGTTAAATATTTGGTTTAGTCAGTTAGTCAGCTTTTACACTTCAATGCCAGTAGTAGACGTGTCTGTTCTCTTGCGCAAAACCTCAAATTAATTGCTTAAAGATGATGAGTGGCATTCTCAGGTATTCTGTATAGAAACATTTTGTGCTTGGGTGTATCTAATCTCACAATAATTCTAAGATGTTTCATCTTGTCTTCATGTTGTAATGCCCTCTTACACTATTAGATGGTGACTTTTAACTGCACACTAAATCCTACTGCTAATAAGGCAGAAATTACTAAGCTATTGGATTTCTACAAAGATTTGAATCTGGAGAATTTCCACTATTAAAGGGAGATATTATATCCTGTTTTCTCTGTATTGATTGCTCTACAGGTGTTAGGACACTGTCTGACTGTCACAATGATAGGCTGAGACAGATGCAAGTGCAGTCAAAACAGGGTCAGGCGATCAGCACACAGGGCAATGTAGAAAAAACAGAATCTCAAAAAAACAGGAACAATCAGGATATCAAAACCAGAATAGCAAGACGGGATAAGGGCTTGGTAAGTCAGAGTATGCCCATCTAAGTGTTACTTCGCAAAGTCTTAGTGACTGAAGGTCCTTTTTAAAGGGTGGTGTGAGTGTGTGTGTGTGTGTGTGTGTGTGTAATTGGCAACAGCTGAGTTAGAACTCCGGAGACTGGGAACATGCCGGTGTATGGAGTTGGGAATTGTAGTCTGTGGCAGCCATGTTTGTAGGCTGCTGTGTATTCTGGAAACTGGAGTTTGAAGACTGAGTTGGCCTGACACTGACCTGTTAGTGTGACCATCCATCCACCCTATAATGCTTTTCATCAGACCTTGATAGCTAAACTGATCTCATAAGCAGTCCTCAATAGGTTTGTGCAATACCTTACTGAGGGATATAGTAATATGGCTGTAAATAAGTCCACCAATATATTAACACGTTTGTATGTTTGCCCACTGACAAAGAAATGATCAGTCTATAATTTTAATGGTAGGTGTATTTTAACAGTGAGAGACAGAATAACAAAAAAAAAAAATCTGAAAAACGCATTTCAAAAAAGTTATAAATTGATTTGTATTTTAATGAGTGAAATAAGTATTTGATCCCCTATCAATCAGCAAGATTTTTGGCTCCCAGGTGTCTTTTACACAGGTAACGAGCTGAGATTAGGAGCACTCTCTTAAAGGGAGTGCTCCTAATCTCAGCTTGTTACCTATATAAAAGACACCTGTCCACAGAAACAATCAATCAATCAGATTCCAAACTCTCCACCATGGCCAAGACCAAAGAGCTGTCCAAGGATGCCAGGGACAAGATTGTAGACCTACACAAGGCAGGAATAGGCTACAAGACCATCAGGAAACGTTTACACTGTCACACTAATAAAATTAGCATTTTAAAAGGTCTATGGATGGATTAATATACCAATAAATCTCAACCAACTCAACCAAGAGACCTTGGAAAATCTGGAACAACCTTCCCCTCTTATTACATGGCAGAATAGATTTTTTAAGTGTATTCTTCCTCACTCTTCTATCTTCTTTATATGCTATCTCTTTGGCTGTTGCTGGAGATGTAGAGCATTGATAGTGATCCCTATAAATGTTCACTTGGCACAGCAAGAAACGCAAAGAGAACACTATACAGACTCTGTTTGGTGTGGGAGGGAATCTTGCTGTGCCAAATATTCTATTTCTTAATAGGGTCTGGTAATATTCCATGTGATAGGTAAGTCATTTGGGACTGAACAGTCAGTGTATCATCGTTCAGAGGAGGAAAATTCCACTTGACACATGTAGTGAAAATTTTGACAAGGAAAAATTGTAGACAGTGGAAAAACATTTTCCTTTTTTCCATTTTCTTTCTGGGAAAGACTAGCAAGTTGTTCTTGATGACTTAAACATTTATTTAATTCTTATTATCTGTATACAGTATTACTGTTATTTGATACATAACATTTTCTTGCAAATCAAATGATCTATATTAGCTACAAACCCATTGCTTTACAAAGCTCTTTCCTCTAGTCTCACGTCTTTGTATACAAATTTACATTTAAATTTACATTTTAAATTTACATTTAACTCCATTAGAGCTCTAATTGGCTGAATGTAGCAAAGTGTGGCTGATTTGCAGGCAGTATCCAAAGATGCTGAAGGCTCAACCACTTTGGATGATCCCTAAAACCCAATCCACATGTGGCTACCTGCCATGTATATGGATATAATTTAATTCAAATTACACAGAAAAGTCTCCCGCTGTGACTGTGTGTTTCTCACTCTCATATTTGCTTGTCATACCAGTCTCCAGGGTGATCTAGCACAAGGACCATGAGTGATGAAACCTGTGGAACATTGCTGCCTTCTACTGGCCAATAGGTGAAATGGCACTGGGATCACTAGCAACTGGATAATCATAGAATTATTGAATCAGAGAGAGAGAGAGAGAGGGGGAGAGAGAGAGAGAGAGAGAGAGAGAGAGAGAGAGAGAGAATGCCTGGAACATGGCTACTGCACCTCATTATAATCAATTATAATCATACAAACAGTTCATTCTGAGTTACTTGGCAACACAAAATATACACAAAGGGCATGATAAATAAATTAATTGATGAAAATAAACTGACTGATAAGAATAAACTGTTTGATTAGAATAGCATACAAAAATTATTATAATAATTCTCAGATATCCGAGAATGGACCTACAGGGCACCATGACCACTACATAAACATTCTCCTACATTTACACAGGTCTTCCTGTAACAACACATACAATTTAATTATGACAGTGAATGATTGCACCGAGTAATGATAATTAATGGCTTATGCACTCAGTCATCCTCTGAATATGACACAGACAAATAAACCTTACAAAATTAGCTTAAATGTTCTCCTGAAAGTACAGGTGCCCAGTAGGGTTTAGTAGTCCATTGACATGCAGAATAAAACCATCTGAAATATGTCTACCTGATCAAAGTATGATGGTCAAAAATGTACGTTAATGCAACGTATCAGATAAGTTAGTATTTCCACCATTTAGTAAAATGGTCTGCTGTCACAATAAGAGCCACTGAAACGTTTGTGGCTATTTACAGGTACCGTCTAATATATAGGGGTCTCTGGCTATTAGGTAATTTTGTTTCTGCAAGTTTGTTAAGATGTTGCATGAGTAAGGTGCACGTAAAGAAAAGAAAACAGAAAAAGGGAAGAAGGACTGGTTAATCAAGGGAGTGTTCGACAAAGTTCTTATTACACAATAATACTGAAAGTTGAATTTGAATAAAATATAAATTGATTATGCATTACAACCATTTACATTACATTTACATTTCACCCACATTGTGTGTGTGTGTGTGTGTGTGTGTGTGTGTGTGTGTCTTGTACATGAGAGATGCTCACAAGTTACTTTTTGCAAGTCTAAGTTATGTCTCAAGGCTTTAGTCAAGCACCTTAGTTAAAGCTTATGTAATACACAAGCTCAGATATGTCAAATATCATCACAGCAAATGTTTAGGCATTAAAGAAGTGCCACTACAGAGTGATAGATGTGAGGGGACATCTAAGGAGTGTAAACAAAGTAAAGTAAAGTGAGAGATTTATTAACCCTCCTATTATCTTTGGGGTCAATTTGACCCCATTCAATGTTTAACATCTAAATACATGATTGACATCATTTTTTTTTTCTTCTTATTTAATGACTTTTCCTAATTTAATGGTAACAACTGGGTAAACATAAAATTAACATGATATGTTTTCAATGTCCTGTACACATTTTGTAGCATCAGTGTTCTTTGGGGTCATTTTGACCCCAGGCTGTTTTAGCTGTATAAAATATAAGAAATATCAAAATTTTACACATATTTGTTTTAGTTGTTTTTGGATGATACTGAGGTCACTATAATATACAATTTTATAATTTTCAAAAAACTTCCCTCTGCTTTAGGGCCCTAACCTAACATAACCATACCTGTATTATTGCAAGAACCACTGAGTTCACAGGACATGAGGGAGGGGAAAACATAATTCCCATGAGAACTTTGATATGTCCCATGCCATGGGGACGGGAAAACATAATTCTCCCGAGGACATTGATAGGTCACCCAACATAGGGGAGGCGCAAACATATAAAAGCTTGCACAGCAGCCTTCTAAGCCATTTCTCTTGGTGTTCTGTGGGCTCTCTCGTTATGCTCTGTCTCAATTGAAAATGAGAAATTAAGTTTCTCACAGCTCTTTGACAGTGAAAATGACATAGAGGAGAACGTGTCTGAGACAGAGGATAATGTTGAGGAGGACCCTGATTATGAGGCATCCTCCTCTGATGAGAATGAGACTCTTAGTGTTGACCCTCCTGTTGTCTCTCAACCACCAGCAGACACATTACCTTCCAAAAATGGAAAGTTTTCTGGTCTCTCTCCGCACTTGAACGACAGGGTAGACTTAGTGCTGCTAATGTCATTAAAATGGTTCCAGGTTCCACTAGATACACTGTCAGCCATGTCCAAGACATAAAATCAGCATTTGAGCTCTTTGTAACACCATCAATCGATGAGACACTCCATAGGGGACTCGAGAGATGCTGACACTGGAAGGGCAATATTTCCAGCCACCATGTCTCCAAAGACATTCCACTGGTAAATCCCCTGGGAAAGCACCTGAAAGAATCAGGGCATGAGGGTGGTACTAGACATGGCTGAAGGACTGAATGGTCATAACATTACATGTGATAATTTTTTTCACATTGTACACTGACCCGAACTTAATACGTTACTATCCTTAATAACAGAAATTGTTCTTCTTTACAAATGTTATAAATAACAAAAATCTGTACTTAGAAATAATAAAAAGCCATTAAAAAAAACAAAAAGATGTTTCTTTACAATTTTAGGTCAATCAGTGAGATTTTATGGTGATTTGCATATTTTTCCATAGGCGCACAAAAGGTATTCTGGATGTACTGTATACGGGGTGGGGGGTGGGTGGGTTTATGTTATGCTTTATTTAAAGGGCTATTTAGGTAGTGAACAAAGAAACATAAAGTACCTGACACATAAACCTGGGTAAAAATCATATTCTGGAGTTTTAAATTGCTGGGGTCAAATTGACCCCAAGGATAAAAGATGTTAGTAAATTTGAGGATAACAGGAGGGTTAAATGTCAAAATCTTAAAAATAGCTTAAACATATAAAATATATTCAGGTTTAAAAAGAGATTAGTTATAAAATATGTTTTTTGTATATTCACAGCCTATGGATGAAAAAAGATTCAAAATTAAAAATTGCATCTACTTTACATAAATGCAATTAGCAGGTAGCAGATATAAAAGCGTCTGTGGGAGTGCTGTTGTGAGTATATACTTCATGAGGGAGCTGAGACAGAATCAGACAGATGGTCTGGGTGAACAGGCTCACCCAGGCTCACACAGTCAGTCATTTGGTTCCACTCGAAGGACAACAAATCTATATACAGAATAAGTACTGTTCCATTTGTACATACATTCAGGCCATATAGAGTGTGAGGGCAGTGGGAACATATCAGCCAGTGCATGTTGTAATGGACAAATTTAATTATATATATATATATACTTGGAGACTTGAGTGCAAAACTATTTGTGGCAATTGCAGTTCTAGCCATAACATAACTGTTCATATGGATTGAGGTCCAAAGCCATCTTTATGGTTTTTAAGTGGTAACATCCTCAGTAATCTCAATGATCTTTAGGCTGCACAGTGTGGGGCCATCCTCAGCAGCAGCATGTGACTTCCAATTGATGAGATCTCCAACCAGAAGTAGGGCATCAGGATGGATCAGGCAGGTCCGGAGGGCAGAAGGGGTCGGGATCACTGGCATCTCAGGAGTATCATGTGTAGCTCGACCAAGAGAGAGAGAGAGAGAGAGAGAGAGAGAGAGAGAGAGAGAGAGAGAGAGCGAGAGAGAGAGAGAGAGAGAGAGGTATGCTTATTGTTCCATAATGGTTAAAGACAATGTACTTTGTGTGAATGCAAGCAGGGACTCTGGCAAGACTAGCTATGACAGCAACTAAAAGGGAGAGCCAGAAGGTAACATAAACATGAGGGTGCCCTGGGACATAAGGCTGCCAGCCAGTGCACCATCAACAAACCCGGGTGATCGAATGAAAGTTGGGGGCGAGACAGCATCCAAACATCCCAGTTCACCACATGCTGTAGCCTTCACTATTCAAGGTACCAACAAACAGCCTGCACCTTTTGATCAATGTAAGCGTGGTGGATAATAAAAGACCAAAAGTTTATTTAGTGCTTTATAGGTCAATACAAGTATTTTATAATCAGTGTGAAATTTCACTGGGAGCCAATGCAGTGTGGATAAGATGAGGGTGATGAGGTCATATCTTCTGATATATATATATATATATATATATATATATATATATATATATATATATATATATATATATATATATATATATATATATATATACACACACACAGTGGGTATAGAAATGAATCACACACACACCCCCCCCTTCAAAATAATCACACTGTGTTGTTTTCAGCCTGAAATGAAGACGGACACAGTTTTTGTTTTATCCAGCTGTATTTACTCAGTGCAACATCCACAGTGCAACATCCAAGTGAAAGATATAACAGCAACATGCCAGAAAAAAAAACTAGAGTCACTGAGTTGGAAAAAGGATCACCCCCCTCCTAAAAATGACTTGTAAACTCAATAAGGTGTAGCTAATCACCTTCTCAATGGCACACAAAGCCATTTAACTTTCAACTGTGATCAGCTGTGGTCATTTTGATTAGCTCAGCATGAAAAGAGCTTTCCTGGAGCATTTTGTAGTGTAACTGAAGCAAACAATCAACTATGGGTGGCAAGGCAATGTCAAAAGATCTCCGGGATAAAGTTGTGGACAGGCACAAGTCAGATGGATACAAAAAAAATTCAAAGGCTTTATCAATGCCTAGAAGCACAGTGAAGTCTATTATTAAGAAGTGGAAGGTATTTGGTACAACACAGACCCTCCCTGGATCAGGACGTCACTCCAATCTGGATGAAAGAGCCAGGAGGAAACTGGTCAGAGAGGCTACCAAGAGGCCTACAGCAACTCTGAACCAGTTGCAGGAATTTATGACAAAGAGTGGTCATTGTGTGCATGTGACAACAATATCACAAATTCTCCACAAATGTGGCTTGTATGGGAGGGTTGCAAGAAAAAAAGCCACCCATGACTGAGCTTTGCCAAAACGCCATTCCTACAGTAAAGCATGGAGGTGGTAATATCCTGTTATGGGGGTGTTTCTCTGCAGTAGGGACTGGAGCACTTGTCAGGATAGAAGGAAAATGGATGGGGCAAAATACCATCAAATTCTTGAGGAAAATCTGCTGCCCTCTGCCAGAAAGTTGTCAATGGGAAGAAGAAAAACAGCAAAATTGAACACACAGTGGTTGAAGGAGAAAAAGGTGAATGTCCTTGTATGGCCTAGTCAGAGCCCAGACTTAAACCCCATTGAAAATCTGTGGAATGACTTGAAGACTGCAGTCCACAAACGGTCATCATCAAATTTAACTGAACTTGAGCAGTTCTGCAAAGAAGAGTGGGCAAATATTGTAAAGTCTTGATGTGCAAAGTTAGTAGAGACATATCCCAACAGACTAAAGACTGTAATTAAAAAATTAACACAAATTAAAGCAAGGGGGTGATCCTTTTTCCAACTCAGTGATTCTGTTTGTTATTTTTTTTTATTTTCTGACATGTTGGTGTTATATCTTTCACTTGGATGTTATAAGTTGCATTTCAGGCTGAAAAGCAACAAAGTGTGATTATTTTAAAGGGGGGTGATTCTTTTCTATACCCACTGTGTGTGTGTGTGTGTGTGTGTGTATATATATATATATATATATATATATATATATATATATATATATATATATATATATATATATATATATATATATATATATATATATACAATATCTCACAAAAGTGAGTACACCCCTCACATTTTTGTAAATATTTTATTATATCTTTTCATGGGACAACACTGACGAAATGACACTTTGCTACAATGTATAGTAGTGAGTGTACAGCTTGTATAACAGTGTAAATTTGCTGTCCCCTCAAAATAACTCAACACACAGCCATTAATGTCTAAACCGCTGGCAACAAAAGTGAGTACACCCCTAAGTGAAAATGTCCAAATTGGGCCCAAAGTGTCAATATTTTGTGTGGCCACCATTATTTTCCAGCACTGCCTTAACCCTGTTGGGCATGGAGTTCACCAGAGCTTCACAGGTTGCCACTGGAGTCCTCTTCCACTCCTCCATGATGACATCACAGAGCTGGTGGATGTTAGAGACCTTGCGCTCCTCTACCTTCCATTTGAGGATGCCCCACAGATGCTCAATAGGGTTTAGGTCTGGAGACATGCTTGGCCAGTCCATCACCTTTACCCTCAGCTTCTTTAGCAAGGCAGTGGTCATCTTGGAGGTGTGTTTGGGGTCGTTATCATGTTGGAATACTGCACTGCAGCCCAGTTTCTGAAGGGAACTGCTTCAGTATGTCACAGTGTTGGCATTCATGGTTCCCTCAATGAACTGTAGCTCCCCAGTGCCGGCAGCACTCATGCAGCCACAGACCATGACACTCCCACCACTATGCTTGACTGTAGGCAAGACACAGTTGTCTTTGTACTCCTCACCTGGTTGCCGCCACACATGCTTGAGACCATCTGAACCAAATAAGTTTATCTTGGTCTCATCAGACCACAGGATATCTTTCCAGTAATCCATGTCCTTAGTCTGCTTGTCTTCAGCAAACTGTTCGCGGGCTTTCTTGTGCATCATCTTTAGAAGAGGCTTCCTTCTGGGACGACAGCCATGCAGAACAATTTGATGCAGTGTGCGGCATATGGTCTGTGCACTGACAGGCCAACCCCGACCCATTCAACCTCTGCAGCAATGCTGGCAGCGCTCATACATCTATTCTGCAAAGCCAACCTCTGGATATGATGCTGAGCACGTGCACTCAACTTCTTTGGTCGACCATGGCGAGGCCTGTTCTGAGTGGAACCTGTCCTGTTAAACCACTGTATGGTCTTGGCCACCGTGCTGCAGCTCAGTTTCAGGGTGTTGGCAATCTTCTTATAGCCTAGGCCATCTTTATGTAGAGCAACAATTCTTTTTTTCAGATCCTCAGAGAGTTCTTCGCCATGAGGTGCCATGTTGAACTTCCAGTGACCAGTATGAGAGAGTGTGAGAGCGATAACACCAAACTTAACACACCTGCTCCCCATTCACACCTGAGACCTTGTAACACTAACAAGTCACATGACACCAGGGAGGGAAAATGGCTAATTGGGCCCAATTTGGACATTTTCACTTAGGGGTGTACTCACTTTTGTTGCCAGCGGTTTAGACATTAATGGCTGTGTGTTGAGTTATTTTGAGGGGACAGCAAATTTACACTGTTATACAAGCTGTACATTCACTACTTTACATTGTAGCAAAGTGTCATTTCTTCAGTAATGCAAAACGCCTACAAGAAGTTATTTCTGCTAAAGGGGGCAATACTAGCTTCTGAGGCTAAGGGTGTATTTACTTTTTCCCCAGAAGAATATCACATCTATTGATATTTCTGTTGAATAAATGATTGAAAAAACTTGTTGTCAACTTTATTAACAGGCACTGTTTTAAAGATGATCAAATGTTTGCTTATCCAAATATGTCAAAAATCCAACAATTTCCATGGGGTGTACTTATTTTTTCACATGGCTGTATCTATCACCATAAATACCTATCTGTTATTAAATTTTGTTTTCATATTTGGTCATAATGTATGGTAGCTGGCTATTAGCATGCAAGCTAATTTATATTAGATCTATTACCTGCCATTAGTTAGCTTAATTAATGCCATCCATAATTTACCACCAATAAGCAAAATCTGTGTTGTTTGAAGTACAACTTTCTTTCTTATAGAAAGTAAGTATGTTTTATTTCGAGCGCATTTAAAACAACTCTCATTGACCAAAGTGAATAAAATGTAATTTTACATTGAATAAAATTACATAAAGACATAAAATACAGTTCATCACTGTCATCTATATTTGTCTTACCTGTCCAAGAAAAGCGCCTGGTGCCTATTTTGAAGTCTCTCGCTACTTTCAGGGCTTTCCAGTTTGCCCAAATGCATAGTTTTTTTTCTTTCTGATGCATTGCACTACTTTTAAGAAGTACTGAACTGAGGCACCCATCACCCCTAACCCCTCTAATCCCTCCCTGATGATTCCACACCAATATTTCCACACAAATGTTGCTGGTCAAAGTCTACTGAAACACATTATTCCTTGAAGAAAATACAATACAGCCGTAATATATTCAAGATGCAATAGACTGGAAGCTCACACGCGCACACACACACACACACACACACACATACTCACACACACACTTCCAGAGTTATCTACTCAATTTATTGTTTGTATTTGCCTCTTAATTCCCTTTGCTGTCCCAGTCCTGTTGTCCCACTGTCACAGTCAATGAAACAAAAGATCTTATAAACAACTAAACAACCTGGCCAGAGTATTCCTAGAAAGAAAGGCGAAGAATATAATGATTATATATATATATATATATATATATATATATATATATATATATATATATATATATATATATATACAGTAATAGCAACTAGTTACTAGATGGACTGATTGTGAATAAGCAAGCATTAACTCAAGTACAGATTTAAATAAATAAACAAATAAATAAATAAATAGAATTACAATTAATATATTGCACTCACCAGCCAACAGGACATTTGTACTATCTCAAAGCAAAAGGGCAGGGTTTAAGAAAAAAGTAAAGTGTGAAGAAAAACATAAATGCATTATGGCTTTTTGTTCATGATTTGACTGCAACAGCAGGATGAATTCTGTGCACCAGATGCATCATGACCGCTCTGATTCAACCAAAATCTCAAAACGCAGCACATTAATTTATAGACAGTTTCAACAGTGTGCGTGTTGATGAGAGAGGTCAGAGGAGTATTGTCAGACTGGTTCGACTTAACAGGAAGTCTACAGTAACTCAAATAACCACTCTTTACAGCTGTAGTGAGCTGAAAAACACCTCAGAATGCACAACACATCAAAACTTGACGCAGATGATCTACAACAGCAGAAGACCACATCTGGTTCCACTGCTGTCAGCCAACAACAGAACTCTGAGGTTACAGTGGGCACAGGCTCACCGAAACTGGACAGCTGAAGATCAGGTGATGTTTCCCCAATCTTCCAGTGTATCTGCATGATTTTATGCATTGTCCTGCTGCCACATGATTGGCTGGTTGGATAAATGCATGAATTAGGAGGGTTACCGGTGCTCCTATTAAAGCGGCTGGTGAGTGTATATACTGTTTACTGAAAAAAAAAAAAAATCAGTAAAAAAAAAATTTACAGTGGCTGAATGGAAAACTGTTATTGGGTTAGAAAAGAGGATCTGTTTTTATTCTTGGGGGTTTAGTCATTTGAGATGTTGCCGCCTGAATCCTGGCGTATAAATAACTGAATAATTGGTTTTAGAAATCAAACCCAGTCGAAGGAACACTACTGGATATGGGTTTGATCTCGGGCGCTGCTTAGGTGCGAGCGGTCACAGTCTGTCGTTGGATTTCATGACTGCACGAGGAAGCACCAGTGTCGGTGGTGTGATGAACGCGTGGGAAACTTTGCAGGATGGATATATGGATATAATGCGCTTAAACCTGCTGGGCTGATGCGGAAGGTAAACGGCAGTGGAATTCCTCGAGTTGACGGAAGCACGCGGTGGAGCTAAGGCGAAAGCTGAGAGAGATCAAAATACATACGCGCGTTCATACACAGTAACCCGATCCGGTGATTGTAATAAACGGAACACGACATGGACCGAAAAGCAGGGCGAGACCGCCAGCGATTCACAGCGGCGCATTGTGATGACGGTACAATATTTAATTCATTCACAAAACGTCACGATCGAGCGATTTAATTTTTATGAATGATTTCAAACAGCCAGTTCATGTTGATCTGATTGAGTTCTCCAGTGTGTGTTTGTGTGTTTATGTATGTGGTTGGTAGCTCGTGTAGTCCGCCAGGGTCCAGTTTATCTGGATGTGGATCAGCTAGTGGTGGAAAGCAGAAAGATAAGAGAATAAACGCTTTCACG
Organism: Cranoglanis bouderius; assembly: GCA_023630585.1. Lineage (NCBI taxonomy): Eukaryota > Metazoa > Chordata > Actinopteri > Siluriformes > Cranoglanididae > Cranoglanis > Cranoglanis bouderius. Next base: position 6,280,144 of record CM042569.1, read on the forward strand.
TGTCCTTCCTCTAACTTAAAAGTGGAGACCTGTTCGCATCGCTCTACAGCCCTAAAGCTCATTTTCGCAGTTTAGTTGATTCGTTTATATTAGTTAAAGTGTTTGTAACTGTTATGTCACTTTAACCTATTTGTATCCCTATGTTGAATTTTTAGTTAAAGATAAGGGCGGGGAAAACGAAATGGAAATATGTGTACTTGCAGATTGTGTCGGATTATTGATGGTAAATGGACTGATGGGCGTGGCTACAACGCACGTGCAGGTATTACAGATAGGTGCGTCTGGATCCCGGAAGTGTGTATTTACTTTTTTCTTCTTCTGACATTTGGTATGTACCTACAGCTGTTGTGTCCTGTGAGTTGTTAATTTACGTTACATGTAGCCTAGTTCTTGAGTACTGTAGCCCTTTTTTGTTGTTGTTGTTGTTGTTGTTGTTGTTGTTGTTGTAAATGAGCAGCATAGACTTGCTTTGAAATAAAATGTATAGTAGCCTTGAGTGTGTGTGAGCAAGCTTTCAGTGGTTGGAACAAGGAATCTACTTCAGCTGTTCAGTGGAAACACCTTTCTGTTTTATGGCCTCTGGTGAATTGTAAGCATGTGAAATATATTTAGAGCAAAGATCCACAGGCCTTCCTCGCTTCCTCTTCTGATGCAATCCGGAGAAAAAGGGAAAGATGGAAGCTATGCCTATCTGAAGAAACTTTGACCCCAAAACAAGTCTCCTATAACTCTCTCCCTCTCCCCCTCCCCCTCTCCCTCTCCCCCTCCCTCCCCCCCCCTCCCCCCTCCCCCTTTCCCTCTCCCTCTCCCTCCCCCTCCCCTTTCCCTCTCCCTTTCCCTCTCCCTCCCTCCCCTCTCCCTCTCCCTCTCCCTCCCCCCTCCCCCTTTCCCTCCCCCTCCCTCCCCCCTCCCTCCCCCTCCCTCCCCTCCCCCCCCTCCCCCTTTCCCTCCCCCTTTCCCTCCCCCTTTCCCTCTCTCTCTCTCTCTCTCTCTCTCTCTCTCTCTCTCTCGCTCCCCCCCTTCTCTCTCTCTCTCTCATATGCTTCTTCATGCCCTGACATGCCAGGAACTGGAGGGGAGGAGATAAAGGAGAACAAGAAAAACCGGTGAGCAGCTGTGAGGCAGAGAGAGTGTGTGAAAGAAGGAGAAGAGTCCAGTCCTGTCAGCATAACCCCAGAGACCTGCTAGGAGGAAAGAAGGAGACCTACTGACCTGGTGGAAACCAGTAAAAAAAAAAAAGTGAAATTGGAAACTGCTAGGAACTCATTAAAAAGGACGGGAAATGGATGCATAGATCAGTATCTGAGATCAAGTAAGAGCTTGTGCCTTCTTTCATTAAAAAAAAATTCGTGTGTAGGTTTCAGCTTGAAGTGAGACATGACTTTGATTCACCTATAGAAAGTGAAACTATTTTCATTCATTTGAGAACTGGAGATAACTGTAGTAATCTAATATGAAGAAAACAGGCTACTATACAAGGACATTAAGATTTATTTGTCTATTTTTATCCTTTTAACAGGGACCATGACAAACTGAGTCCTAACTAAAGCAGAATTCAAATGCACCTGCAGCCAGACACCACCTGAGGACACATTTTCAAATCCTCAACACTGTGATTATCAATACAAATGACAGAAAGATGAACTGAGATTGTTTTGGGTTTTTTTTTTTTCTTTCTTTTTTTTTTTTTTTTTTACCTTTGGACTATCCATTGTGCAGCTTGTGTTGTAGTATGGAGAAAGGTCCATCCACAGGCCTGACACCTTTTTTCTGGGCCAGATGAGGGGTTGCAGGCCAAGCCTGCTGCAGGGCCGGCAATTCCACTGCCGGGAATGGGCCCTGGAGAAGGTGAAGAGATACCTGGAGGCAAGAAATCAGGTCAAAGGGGCGAGGGACTCATCCCATCCCCCATCAGGTGTCCTGGTGATAGGGGGGCCTGGTACAGGTAAGACGGCCTTCTGCACAGAGCTGGTCTGGCCTCAGTCAGAAGCCGGGAGAGCATTCGGGCTGGCTTCACGGTGTCTGGCTTGGCACTATTGTCAAAGGGAAGATGCAGACAGCCTAGAGGTTTGGAGGTTTGTGCTGGGCCTGGTAGAACAGCTGTGTAAGAGTCCTCTATTGGCACCGAACTATGGCAACCTGTTGGCCAACCCTGCTATTGCTACCAGCCTAGAGCCTCTTCACTGCCAACGTGACCCAGACGACACCTTTAAAAGGTGAGTGTTTCAAATCTGTGTTCTGTATTTCTTTCGTAGTGCTTCAGGTATAGATGTAGAAATGGAAAAAGAGTACACAAAATGATCCATCACTTATTTGAAGCCTGTGCCAATGGAGAAATGAGGTTCTTTGGGTTTGTGTATTTTGTAAGCACACAAATCTTTCATGGAGTCATCCACTTTTATTTGTATAAACATACATAACATTTTTTACTTTGAAGCTCTGATATCTCCTTTTTTATCCTCCGCTTTTCATGTTGTCCATGTTGTCTGCTTTCCCCAGATCTTTTACTATTTTCTGTCAGCTGGGTTCTTTTATATGTATTGCTTTCTCCTCTAACAAGCCCTGTCATTTCTCTTGCTCCATCTGACACTCAATGCCTGTTAGTCATGCCAATCAAATCACACTTTAAAGGCCTCCTTAATATTACTTAATTGTAACCAGACAGTTTACCACTTCCACACACAGATCATACTCTACTTTAGTCTTTATTATCAAGGTTTTGTTTTTTTGCTTAAAAAGCATGAGTTTTTTAGTAGATATTTCATTTATTGGTGATTTTATCAAACTTTAGTTACATTAGTCTTAAACCACAGCTGTTAGAGCTCAGTGAGATGTTTCTTTATTTTTCACATTTCACAAACAAATTAAATCTTGATTCTTATTTGCATCTTAACAGCTGATTTTGTTTTTGCTGAAGTGTAATGAAGCACTAGCCCTATCCTGTGGCAATTTGTCAGTGCATCTGGGCTTAATCCTGCCTATACTCCCTTTTTTCCTTGTCTCTTCAGTGGCACCAAGCCATTATGTGATACCCCTTTGAATGGCATTCTTTATGTCAAAGACAGGAAAGGGGCGATTGTTCTGCTTCTCTGGCACTTATATTTATTTGTTTATTCCCTTTAACGTTATAATGCTGTCCATTCAAAGCAGTCACAATAGGCTTTGGAAGGCATGAATGGCAGTTGCTTTTTACGACCCTTTTAGGGGGAAAACATAAGACTAAAAAAATGTGTCCCTACTGTGTCAAGTTGGGTATAGTTAGTGAGGTCACCACCACCACGCGTCTGTCACTTTTCTTCTATTCTTTCTCTCTGTTTCTCACTTGGTATTTAGGGAGCTTTTGCACGTTGCTACCATTAGATTTCCCTGTTTGCTGATGTCAGAGATGAGGTTCTCACATTCTACACACCCCTCACAGCACCATTTACAAACTGCTGAGATATTTTTTGTACCACACAAACAGGAGAATGTGTGAGTATGAATGTAGAAAGAGAATAGTTCAGTGGAGGACTATCTGAAGGTGTGTAAACTGGGCTTCCTGGGGGTCTAGCTACTCACCCTGTTAACACAGAGCTCTGAAAAACATGGAGCGTTCTATATCAGAAACCTAGATCAGAATGACTCTAGGCCAGTTACCATGGCAAATTATGATGTGAAACTAACCTGCTCTGTGGCAAGTTTACTTAAAATAAACCAGGTTTTATTCTTCAGAAATCACTGCAGTTGTTTCACTTAACAGTTGTCAAATAGGATTGGATTCAGTAGACATTGATGCTTACATTATTCAAAGTTTTATGCCTATTAGTCCTGATTCTTCCTCATTCTCACTTATGAACTAATATTTTCAATGCCATCATTTATTTAAACAAAATTACTTTTCGTCAGTCTCATTTATTACATGCATTTAGACTCTTACTGCCACTGGAAAATTTTTTTCTTATATTGTTTTTTTTCCCCCATATTGTAAATCATGGGTTTGTTAAATAAATTTAAAAAAATCTATCTATGTATCATGGATTTCAGTCAGTGAGTAATTTAATACAATTTATAATCATGCCATTTTCAGGATTTTCAAATGTAAACAAGGGACATTATGTGAACCTATACAGAGCATTAATATGTAGGTATTAATTATTTATTAGCTTCCAAATCTAATGCACACATCTTCCACACATTTTATGTAGTGAAATATAGTGCAGTTCTACTATTCCTGACTTAATAGGGCTGGATAACAATATGTGAGCTCACCCATGTCATTAATAACGTTGAAGGCAAATGGCCAAGCTCAATCTATGATCATGGATTTGATTTAAAGAATTATAATGGGTCCGTGTTGTGCAAAACATTTTCAAAGTCTATCTTAATTTAATGTAAAGTATTAAAGTATTTACAATGTGGTAAACATTTGAATTTGCTTCTTTCTTGGAGTGAAGTTTGCCTTGTGTTATGACCCCTTCCTTGAACCTGAACCTGCTCCACTGCAGGAACAGAATTAGTGATGAGTGGCTAAAATCAGTTCATGTTACCAATAAAGATTGAAGACCCTTCATTTCAATCTTGGTTCAAAATTTTCTGCAAAAGGCAAAGACATGATAAGCAGCTAGGAAGAGGTTAAACTTGGTTAAAAAGCCTACAGTAATTATATTCTCTGATGCAGCCATCTCTCTTCTAACCTTCATCCTGTAATGAAAATGCATAATATTTGATGTGGGCTACATAAAGTCCCTGGATAATTTCAAGGCAAAGATAACAAATGTGGTTGGGTCTGCTTCACGCAGGCTATGACACCATCACTGTGGAAGGATGGTGGTTAGATTTTGTCCAGGGGGATTATGAATTTGTTCTAGTTGTTTTACAGACAGATTTAATGGGGGTCTAAGCTCAGAAACCCTTCAGTTCAACAATGGCAAAGAGTACATGTAGAAAATATTGTTAATATACCTAAACACTGTCCTGAGAGGTGGTTGGTAATCAGTGAAAGGATACCCACTGCTCTATGACCGTGCTAGCTACTCTGTTTGTGCAATGGTGTCATCCAGAGCCGTTGAAAAAGAGAGTTGCAACACGCTTTGATCTCGCCGCAACCCAGTCACGTGGTTCATGTAGCTCTCAATAGTTCCAAACAAATCTGTGCTGTCAACCTGTTTGAATGGGTGTAAGCGGGACAGACAGCAGCAGCGACTATATTTGCAGCAATTTTCTGTAAATATTAATGCATAATGTGCTTTGATTACTACATTGACTACATTTATAGTAGCATTTTTTTCTGGGGAGTGATGGAGAGACAGCATTAATCAGTTTTTCTGTGTTCACTTTTGGAGGAAAAGGGGATCACTCCCATAACATAGAATACATTTACATAATGTAAATGCATGTATGCATTCATATTTTTCCTCTTGCTTCTATGGTCATAATTACTCACATCCTAATGTTATCTTATGTTAAGACACTCACATAATCATGCACAACAAGTGAATATCAATGAATGCAAGCAACTGCTCAATTTAACCCAAGAAAGAAGTTTGCTCAATAGTGCAAAATAATCAAGGCAAACAATTGAATTCAGCAAAACATTTTACTATATAATATATCCAGGGAGAGGGCAGATAAGTTTTTACTTGAAAGGGCAGTCTTCATAGAAACTCATTCCACCTCCTACAGGGAGAGAAAGACGGCAGAAAGCAGGCCACTTTCATGCAATTCCTGGAAAGTGATTAGGCTGAAATTAATGAGTGAAATTGATAAATTGAGTGTTTATAAATGTTTATAAAAGTTATTGTATGTATGACTATGTCCTTTAGATGCCAAAAACCAATAAATATAATGTTTATATATATATATATATATATATATATATATATATATATATATATATATATATATATATATATATATATATATAAAATAAAATGGACGTACAGCATTTGGATGCAAAAAAATAAATAAGAAAAAAGTAAAGTATTAATGAGCCCCGGGAATTTTAACATCCTTCATAAACAGAAGAATACCTGCTTATAATAACAGACCAGTCTGATGTGTGTAGATGTGTGTGTGGTTATATTGTATTATTTGCATGAATTAAATAAATAAAAGAAAAAAATAATAATAAGAAAATCCCATCTATTCAACAGCTGGAACTTGAGATTTACTGCATCAGTGACTATAGGGATGTGTCTTGCTTTAGACGTCTCTATCACCCCCTAAAAGAGAGAGAAAAAGGTGCTAACTTAAGATATTGTAAAATTAAATGTCATCCAAATTATGCTGGTCCAATAATCACACTGTAATGTTCTCTTTAGGCTGCACTCAACAAAATCTTTATGTACACATAAATGTTTCATCAGTCTAATCAAAGTTGGGCTGCAAATCCAACTGCCAGTTTATTAGGTACACCGAGCTAAAACTAATACAGTCTAACCTTAACAACAAATCTAATAACCGAATATAAACTTTGTATTTTAACAAACGTCAATAACTGCAATTAATTTGAGGTAAATGTAGGCCAACTGACATCTGGTTATGGTAGCTAGTGAAGTGTTGCTCATGCAAACTAACTGCAATTAGAATCTAACTAGCTATTATCTGACGATAAATATTAACTAAGCTGGCTACATAAAATACCACTATTGACTAGATCCACGAGAGGTTAGCTAATGCATTAAAATGTAAAAAAAATGCAATAATTTCATCAACTTAACAGCGACTGTGCTTGGGAAACATTGAAATGAATGGAGTTCAGTGCTGGAACTATTCAGTGTTTGGAACTATCGGTTGCCCCACGACACGCGTCACTTCCGCATTCTCCGATTCCTACGGAAGTCTATGGGAGTGTCGCAACTCTTTTTTTCAATGGCTCTGGTGTGATCCAGTGAAGAACATCCAGTGAGCGGCAGTTCTGCAGTCAGAAACGCCTTGATGATGAGAGAGATTGGCCAGACTGGTTTGAGCTGACAGAAAGGCTACAGTAACTCAGATAACCACTATGCACAATTGTGGTGAGCAGAAAAGCATCTCAGATTGCACAACACACTGAACCTTGGGGTGGATGGGCTACAACAGTAGAAGACTATGTCGGGTTCCACTTCTGTCAGCCAAGAACAGAAAGTTGAGGCTGCTGTGAGCACAGGCTCACCAAAACTGGACAGTTGAAGACTGGAAAAATGTAGCCCAGTCTGATGAATTTTGAATTCTGCTGAGGTACACAGATGGTAGGGTTAGAATTTGGCACCAAGCATGAATCCATGGACCCAACCTGCCTTGTGTCAACAATCCAGGCTAGTGGAAGTGGTGTAATGGTGTGGGGAAAGTTTTCTTGGCACACTTTGTGCCTGATACCAATCAGTCATCTCTTGAATGCCACACCCTATTTGAGTATTGTTGCTGACCATGTGCATCCCTTCATGGCCACAATTTACCCATCTTCTAATGGCTATAATGCACCATGTCACAAAGCAAAAGTCGTCTCAAACTTTGCAGGAAAAATCTGCAGGAATTGCATGATGTAATCATGTCAACATGGGCCAAAATCTCAAAGGAATGTTTCTAACATCTTGTGGAATCCATGCCATGAATAATTGAGGCTGTTTTGAGAGCACTACCCAGTATTAGTATAGTGTTCCTAATAAAGTGTTCACTGAGTGTAATTGTATTAAATGCTGAATTAGGTTTTATACAACTTTTATAAACATTCACTTGCTCAGCATTTCTTTACTACTCAACTCAAACATGATGGGTTCATAGTTTGCATATTCAGACTTCAGTATTTTACATTCCAGTTAACTTCTAATTTACCAAATGATGGCCTAACGTTCAGACATTGTTTTAATCTTTGTGTCTACATAAGTTAGAACCAATGTAAGAAAAATCAATGATGTGAACAAGAAAAACCTCAAATATTAATTACATCAGTATATGTATGGACTCTTAATAAACTGTTTTCCAGGTTACCAAGATATCAAGATAAATGTGTGTTTAAGAGGTTTGGCCATATTGACTGTAAATGAGTCAAACTACATTCAAACTACAGGCCAAAGTGATTGAGAGCAGAAATGTTCAGTTTCTCCTTTATTCTCCTTTATCAGTTAACGTATGCAAAATCCCTTTTGAACACTGCACATTGGCTGAATAAACCAGTGATTAGACCCTACTGAACCACTGCCCAGATGGTCATCCTCTTGAGGAGTGCATCTGATCCTTACAAGGATCAAGGTTTACCCATGTTCCAGTGTCCTCAGCCATGTGTAACCTCAGCAACAAAGTGCACACCCTAGTGATAAGGACTAGCCAAGGTCTTCGAATGAGAGAATCAGGTTTTTTTGTTTGTTTGTTTTTTATCATAACTTGTCATTTATTGCACACAATGTAAGCATGAAAGCATTTTGGACCAAACTAAAGCTCCAGTATCCTGTCAGATCTGCATATACCTGTATTATGGTATAGCAATTCAGTACAATGTAAATTGTTATTAGGAGATAAACACATCCTAGCCTAGCTTGCTTTTTACCAACAGTGGCAAGGATTGACTTGAGTGAACCCACATGATTGCAAGGATTGCACTGAATGGTAATTATTATGATTCAGAAGCAGAGTTGTTAATTTTGCCAAGTAATTTGTGATAACTCATGAATTACACAAGTTAAAGGCTGACATCTTTAAATGTGCTTGTAATTCAGTAGTTTAAGTATGTCATAGTTAGTTGTGTTATTAAGAGGGCTGTATACAGTATGAGAATATTGAACTTTGATCAAAGTGTCTGCCGTCTACTTTTAAGAGCAGCATGCTCATGGGTGCTGTGTCAACATCCTACGATCCTCTAGCATGCATGAAGACACAGGAAATCTCTGAGCTTCCATAGCACTGACTCACCATGCCACATGAGCCACACCTCAGGCCAGAAAAGAGGAGGCTGAGACAAGTGTGGGGAGTGTGAAAGAAAGAGGTGGATGTGGACTGAAAAATTGTGTTAAAGTCAAAGGAAGACTGTTTTCCCAGTTTAGTTCCTGGTGGTTCTCTTCCTGCCCCTGACATGATTTTTCAATCTTGTATGGTGGCATATCTTTTATTTGATTAAAATAACTTTTCTTGTGTTTTTGTCCTCTCCCCTGTTTTCCCCTGATGCTTCCACTTCCTCTTCCGCTTTATTTCCTCCCCTGCTTATGCTGTTTTCCAAAGTCGGATGTGGTGAAGTTTATATTTCTGACTTCTGATTACAAAAGGTTCCAGTGCTTGCATCTTGAAAAGTTAATGTATAGACTGTGAAAATGGCTGAGCTTGAGAAGCTAGTGTTTCTTCTGCAGCTTGGTTTTGTGATTCACCTGTCTCTTCAAACATTACAGGTTATATTATTAACTTTGACTCAAACATGCATTTTATTACATTGAAATTATCTTAAGACAAGTGTTTAACATTAATGATGTAACTCTTCCTGCCTGCCACAATGCTAATGTGATGTCACATCATCATTTCTTGCTGAAGTCAAGGTTGTTTAATTTAACCAGGGTTAATAATTTGGACTTTTCCTTGCAGGTGGTTGAATATACCTAATTTCCAAGTTGCAAAGAATGCAGTATTAGACCCACATTTCCTTCTCACTCTTTGTTCTCTCTTCTCCCATTTTTTTCAAAACACCCACATTCTTAATTAAATACAAATGTGTTATGTGAGATTACTAAAGATGCAGTAAACAATTCAGAACTGATATGGGGGATTGGTTTGTGGCTGAGCATAAGGGTAATAAAAATGTAATACATGTAAGCGGTGTCTGTAAATATATGGAAACAATTAATTTTAAAAAATGATTGTTAAATGTGATTTGTAAAATGTAACGTAAAGATGGTAAAATTGTATAGTTAAATGCTACGTTTTTGTTTAAATAACCCTCCATTTCTCTTGTTTCTATCAGGGCAGTTTTGGAGACCCTGCTCTCCTTACCCTCTCCATCTCAGAGTATTTACATAGTGGTAGATTCTCTGGATTCTGGCTGTGGTGGGACTGTTGGAGTTGGTGAAGGTCTGACAACAGGGGCTACAGGTACTCAGAGTACTTCAATAGCAGAGCTCCTGCTCAGGCACCACCAGTACTTGCCACCCTGGATTCTCCTGGTCTGTTCTGCCCGCAGACAGAGTAAGGCTGTGTGCAAGATGTTTTCAGGTATGCACACTTGTACACACTTGGTAGTATCATAGCACTTTTCCATCAGACAGTGAGGCATGGCTTGGCAGTAACTAAGTACCAGCGCTGAATCTGGTAACCCTTCTTGCCCATATATCATTAGAGTCAAGCTAGGACATATGGATGGAGCTTAAAAAAAAATTTTAAAAAAAGAATGACAAGTGACTTTCGGACAAAGTTTCGTTCTCATTTGAAATGTTCTTTTGTTGGCAAACCTAAGAAGAAACATTGGAAATGTATTATACTCTTTAATGTTTCAGAATCATTTTGTTTATTTGTCAACAGTAATATTTTGTGGTTTTCTATTTAACTTTATTTTACATGTCCTTCACATAATTTCAGTAAAGTCTGCCATCTTGTGCCATGCATACATAGTCTGAAATGACATTTGAGATTCAACCATATAAAATACATGACTCCTTGTAATTTTGTTGTATTTTATCCTCATCTGAGGTTAAAAAAGTTTGCACTTTATTTTCAATTAATGCTACAGTATTGGCACACTGGTTTATATGTTTGGGTGTGTGTACTATTGCCATTAAAACAAACTTGGTGTGTCTAGTGCTTGTTTTACACTGAGAAAGACCCATGGCAATATCATGCATATTTTAAATTTAAGTAAATTTTGAAGTTATTTCAAAATCCATTTTTGCATTTTAAGTAGTATTTTACTGAAAATGCCTGTCACACCACCATTTGATAACAGACAGCTCCTCCAAATTTCATGGGAATTTTTATGTGATGGGAAAGCCACATATACACCCAGACAAGATACAAATTGTCCTGGGCTTGTCTTTGTTGGCAAACTGCACTGGGCCATGCTGTTTGGTGGAAAAGTGCAATTTGTGTTTTTACTGGTTTAAAAAACAATTAGCTGCAAATTCAGAAATACTGCAGTCCTTTGTTTTGCTCCTCCCAGTGCAGCCTACATATGTCTTTATGTACATTTCTGTTTTGCTGGCATATTCCATCCTTATCTGAACCATGCATTTATTAAAACAGGCATTTCTTTAGTACTTAAGCATTGACTTTACATTTGTAGTAATACTGTCACAGAAAGAACTGTAAGAAAAGTATGTAGCCTGGAAATCTTTCATCATTCATTTGTCCACATCTCCTCTTTGTCATTCTTCCATCACATCAAATCTCTCATCTTTGTTGTGCAGGGTTTCGAAAACTGTGTCTAGATGACTTGCGGAAACCTGTGGCTGTACGAGATGTTCAGCATTATATTCTTCAGAGGCTAGATCGGGAGGGCACACTGCGGCGGCAGCTCACACCAGAGACAGCTGACATGCTTAACTTGCTGCATATCAAGAGTGGTGGCTGCTTTCTCTTCCTTGAGCGAGTGCTGGATGGTGTAGCAAGGGGTTTAGTAGGGCTCAGAGAAATCCGGGACATTCCAGGTACACTAAATGGTCTCTATTTATGGCTCTGTCAGCGTCTTTTCCCCCGTAGACTCTTTGTCCATGTTAGGCCCTTGCTCAACATTATTCTTGCCTCGCCACGACCTCTAAGTCTTGAGGAACTTTTTACTGCTGCACAAACTAGGGATGCTTGTCTGGTACATGAGGACTTTCAGTCACAAATGCGTGCTCTGGCAGCACTGATAGTAGATGGGCCAGAGGGGAGAAAGCTCTTGTTCCATAGTAGCTTTGCAGAGTGGTTAACTGATGTAAAGTACTGTACACAGAAGTTTCTGTGCAGTACTACAGATGGTCATCTTTCACTTGCCATGTCCCTGTCATTGAGATCTAAAAGCCTTAACACAGAAGAGGTATGCCAAATGGGCCATCACCTCCTCAGCAGTGGAATACATTCAGGTGAGCCAGCACTGCTGGCATTATGGATGCTTTGGAATGGAGTTCCCACTCTTGGCAGTGGTGGGAGGGGTGCTTCTGCCACTGTCTCTCAACATCCCTTTTCTGTGCAAACACCTGTGCTGGTTCAACAGGATGTGCTACAGCTTCTTATGAAAAGTGGTGTGTACCCCCCCACCTGTTCCCCAGACAATGGTCCTAGTGTGGGTGTACACTGCGTGGGTAGAGGGAGAGCAATAGTAAGAAGGGCGTTGCAAAGAGAGGACTCCGTACGAGCACTTTTGGATAGTGGGATTAATGTAAACAGGACAGACCCATCAGATGGACGAACTCTGCTCTCTACTGCAGCCCACAGAGGGCTTGTAGATATAACTGCACTACTTCTGTGTCGTGGAGCAGACCCTTCTATAAGTGACAACCAGGGACAGACACCACTAACACTTGCAGCCAGGCAGGGCCATGTGGGTGTAATTCAGGTTATGCTGGACTGGATTCAGGATCAAGGGCGTGACACTGTTCGAACATTGCTGGAGCATGCAGACAGTGAAGGATGGACTGCTCTGAGATCAGCCTCTTGGGGTGGTCATAAGGATGCAGTGAAGATGTTTCTAGAGGCAGGAGCAGATGTAGACGGTAGTGATCCAGATGGGCGTACTGCTTTACGAGCTGCTGCCTGGGGGGGTCATGAGGAGATCTTGCTGACTCTCCTTAGCCACGGTGCTAAAGTTGATAGCATGGACCATGAAGGCCGTACTCCACTCATCGCGGCTGCCTACATGGGGCATAAGGAGGCAATAGAGATATTACTGGATGCTGGTGCAGAAGTGGATCTGGCAGATGGGGATGGACGTACGGCACTCTCAGTGGCTGCTCTGTGTGTGCCATCAGCAGCAGGGGGAAGAGGGCATGGAGAGGTTGTAAGTCTTTTGTTGGAAAGGGGTGCTGATCCAGAGCATAAGGACAAAGATGGGATGACACCTTTACTCCTTGCCTCCTATGAAGGACATGAGGAAGTGGTAGAGCTCCTCCTGGAGGCTGGGGCTGATGTGGATGAGAGTGCTGGAGCCTACCCCTCTGCTGTCACACCTCTCCTTGCAGCTGCAGCCATGGGCCATGCAGGCACAGTGAACCGTATGCTATTTTGGGGGGCAGCAGTAGATGGTATTGATGGGGAGGGTCGCACAGCACTCTGCTTAGCTGCTGCTAAGGGCAGCGTCGAAGTTGTGCGAGCCCTGCTGGACCGGGGCCTGGATGAGAATCACAAAGATGATTTGGGCTGGACACCATTGCACACAGCTGCCTGTGAGGGCCACAAGAGTATTTGTACTGTACTCACAGAGCAAGGTAGTATGGCTAGAGTTGGTGAACTGGATGTGGAGGGCCGCACTCCACTCATTCTGGCAGCACAGGAAGGTCACTGCAGTACAGTTAGACTCCTGCTTGACCGTAAATCACCTATTGATCATCGAGGGTATAATGGACACTCTGCCCTCAGTGCAGCTGCCCTGCAAGGGCATGGGGAGGTGGTAGAACTGCTCTTGAGACGTGGAGCTGACTCTGATGTTCGAGATGCAGAAGGAAGACCTCTTCTGTACTTGTTAATTCTGGAAGGCTGTTTGGATATAGCCACATTACTCATAGAGAAAGGAGGTGTTCCACTAGAATCAAGAGATGCAGAGGGCCGTACAGCACTACATGTAGCAGCTTGGCAAGGTGACCTAAATGGGATTGAGCTGTTGCTCAGACATGGTGCAGACCCTAATGCACTGGACTCAGAGGGTCGACCACCACTGCACTCTGTGGCATGGAGGGGGCACATCGGTGCTGGCAGATTGCTCCTCAGAGCTAGGGGCATAAATGTTGATCTGGCTTGCAAAAAGCAAGGTGCCACTGCACTTAGTATCGCTGCTCAGGAGGGACACACTGAAATTGTGGCCATGCTTTTGGAAAATGGTGCTGAATCAGACCTTGTGGATCGCTATGGCCGCAGTCCAGTAAAAGTTGCAGGAAAGAGAGGTTATTTCAGCATTGTCCGCCTACTAGAGAGCTATGGTGCTAAGCCATTCCTTGGACTCCTACCTTTACTTGGTGAAACTCCAGGATCCTCTAATTCCTCCCTTCTGAAAACTCAGGTTTCCATCTGCTCTATAGAGGGGTTTGGAAATGGTAACCCAGCCACTTCCTCCACCTCATCAAACTCTTTGTCAGCCTCTTGCTCACCTGCTTCTACGGCTGAGAGATTCCATTCAGTGCCTGGTTCTCAGACATCTTCCTCCACGTGTCACTCTATGGCCACGGTGCAGACTGTGCCTGCAGACACCTTAAGCTTTACACAGCAGATTCAGCAGCACTCACTACCCCGCTGCCGCAGTCGGCCATCCACCTTACCTCTACATGGCTCAAACCCTTCTAGCCTACAGAGAAGCATTGCAAGGAACAAGCAGAAAGCAGTTTCCAAAGATAACCCTACCCATGCACAATGCACAATCCTTGGACTACAGGACTCGCATGTTCCCCTTAAAGGCCTAGGGTCTGCACAAACTGCTGACTACATGTTGAAGCCCCAAACGCCTCATGTTATTGAGAATGAGCTAGAAAACAGTCCCCTGAAATTTGGAAGTTGCAAGTGGAACTCAGTAATGCTGTCTCTAGGGTTGACACCAAACCAAGAGGGGGATATTAGACAGCCAATAAATAGAGACAGTCCACAATTGGGCTATCCCCCCCTTCATCTTCAGTGTCATGCACAAAAAGAAAGCTGGGATGGCTTTAAAAAAACAATAATTTCCCCAACTTTTGACCTCTCAGCCATCTCTCCACATGGTGCCTTACTAGAGGAATCTGTGTTCATCACAACCACAGACCCTCAGCTTAACCTCAAACAGGCCATTAAATTGCAGTTTGAGGGGCCAACCAGCGCAGTACTTTACAAGAGGGAAACACCACTCTAAGGTAAGGGCATATGTTAGTTTTTATATGAGTATATAAAAAAAGATCATTTTAAAACTGAATGTGAAAAATTAACAGATTCAGAGTAATTACTAAGTAGAGGGTAAGAGACACTTTGCTCTCCACTGTCTACTAGGAGAGAATGTCTGGAATGCTAATGACAACTTTGTCTGTTGTAGGCAACCTGTGATGATTAGGAGCTCAAGGAGGAGAGGGTGCTATGAAGAATTGCTGCATGTAAGTCACTCAGGGTAGTGGAGAACCATATATGACATGAGTCCAGCAGACCAACCACACAATATCCTCTGACTTCCTTAAAAATATCGTGAGGTGTGGTAAAGGAGCAGCAAAAGAAGAGGCAAAGAACTGATGGACTTCAAAGGGCCTATGCTGTGTACTTTCTGGATATATTTATGGCTAGTCACAATGGACAACCACTAGCTCCCCCTCACTCAAAAACTCACACAATGACAGGAAATATTCTTACAAAGAAACACAACAGGGGGATATGGTTGCATACAGGAAAATGTTACGACATATGTGATCAAAGAACACTAAAAAAGAAGACAAGCCTAATATATATTTTATTTGCACACATACATTAGGGAGTTATATAGTGGCTGATAAGTGGCCCAAGGCAGAGCATGCATAGTATATTCATAGTATATGCATAGTTCAGGGTGTTCTATAGGTCCAGCACCATAGGATTCATCTTTACAGACCATGATGTATCTGAGCCAGGACAAACAACTCGAAACAATTCTAAATAAATCAGAGCAAATCGATGCCGAATATAATATATTGGGAAAGTGCTATAAATAAAAGCATTTGTTTAGCTTATTTTTATATTTCCTCCTATGATGCTGGACTTATGGGACACCCTCTATAATAAAGCACCTTTTAATGCATTCTTTTTTTTTTTCTTTTTGCAAAATAATGTGCACAGTGGTAGTCAAAAGGACACTCGCAGAAAAAACCCTCATGCATCAACACTTCAACAAAAATACCATAAACATTTTTAACTGCCCCTCTGAGTATTTTGCATTCCTTTTAGGAATGTTTAGGTCATCAGTGATGACCATTTTTTGGCTGTGTCTTAAGCTTGCTGTTACCATGCTATATTTGAGTATATTTATGTTTGTTTTCATTGTACTCATTATGAAAAATATTCTCGTATGTGTAAACAGTGAATCAACACACTGCAGAATTTTGCAATATTTAAAAGCAGGTTGTATTACATGGATTAAAAGCAATGATGGATTTAGAGAGATATTACAGTTGAAAAGAAAGAAAGGGGGAAAGGTGTGATGAATATATGAGAGAGTGGATCCAAGAAAAAGAAAGGATTTTAAACTTTGCCAAATGTACTTTGTTTTTATTATGTGTCACACTGTAAATAGATTCTTTAATTAATTTGATAACTTTCACCATTCATGTTAATTGCTAATGCTAATAATCGTTTATAAGGATTTACTTTTTAGTGACATTCCATCACTGACTTTGTTATGCACTGTGACAAACTTGCAGCTAAAGAGCAAGAAGTACTTTCTCTCTCTCTAGGACTTCTCTCTCTCTCTCTCACACACACACACTTGCATACACGCAAGTCACACATTACGCATACATAACGGAGTCAGTTTTTTTTTTTTTCGTCAGTACAAAAATCACTACAAAATTGACATCAGTACAAAAATGTTTTGTCACAAAAATGTGACTTATGTGCTAATATTCTGTAGTGCCTCTGTGTACATAAAAGCTTTTACTATCAATTTTAGCTTTAACTGTGCAAAACTTCGAAATGCTTGCTTAGTTTTTCTTCTGTGTGCCTGTATTCTTTTTTTAGTCTGTGTGAAAATATCAGACATTCTTCCATGAGCTTTTTTTTTGTTTGTAGACACATTGTGACACATTTTCTCCTTCTCTTTCTCACAACTCAGTGAAGACTGTTTTATTGCCTCTCCAAAGCTTGTTACTTCAGAAAAGTCCCCTAAAGCAAATAGGACAAACAAGTCAAAATGCCACCTACACACGTCAAGACATATACAACTTACAAACAGATGTCCGCAGATATATGCAAATTGTACACAAACTTTAACTATCGCTCCACGCGTCTGTGTTCGCCACATAAAATTCCAATTCTAGTGACACTGAAACCATTACTACAGTAGAGGCAATGACATCACAAACAATATATATTTCATGAATATAACTTTTGAATTAAAATATGAAAGCTTATCTGATGAAGATGAAAAGGAAGAAGGGAAGCCAATTTCACAGGAAGCACCTTTAACGGGAATGTACAAATCAATGTGAACTAGATAGCCAGCTAGATGATGGGCTATAAAGTGAGTGTAGCTTCTTTGGGATCTATTTCCACTAGCAGGGTAAAAATAAACAAAGCATTTGATCATATTGTGCCTAAAATGTCAGTTACTCTACATTAATTTCTTGTTTATAGAACTGTTGTATAAAAGCAATATTGCACTCAATCGTGCAGTTATACTTAATATCAGCACGGCTGTGATTAGCTATGGCACTCAGCCTGCAGCCTCGGACCTATAGCTAAATCACAGCCACGCTGATATTCAGTATCACTGCACTCTTGCTCATGCGATATTGCTTATATATGATGCAAAACACCAACAGCATCCACTGTTTGTCAGAACTTCTCCTTATCTATACAGTGCATTATGTATATAAATACACTCAAAGTAATTAGGACCGTACAAACACACATAAAAACACCTGCCATCTCACGTGTCCCCAAAACACACATTCTTCAGGAAGATTATAGACCATTTTGGTCTGGCTAGGAGCATTAGTCTTCAGTCGAAATTAATCTGCACTATGGGTAATGTAATGTAATTGGAGATTCCCGCATAGGACACTTGAAATAATTTTATGAGCATTAGGCATCCTATCCATAAGAGAATTAGGGAAACTGCTGTGTACATATTCATTGAAATTTTTAAAAATTATTTTAATTTGTTTAGTCATTAAGGTCTGCCTCAATACTGTACTGTCCTGTTCTGCTGTCTAGTTGCTGGCACCAGTGAGGCAGTTCGGACTTGTGATTTTTCTGTGGGGATATATATATATATATATATATATATATATATATATATATATATATATATATATATATATATATATATATATATATATTTATTTTATTATTATTATTATTTTTTTAATCTAACCCTGCCTTCAGAGTTGCTATGCTGTTGTTGTTTGCTTCACCCTGCTATGTTTTTTTCCACTGTCTTCCCTTGCTTAGCTGAATACATGTAACTTTGTCTGTGCAACAAACATTCAATTATCATAATGGAGATAACTGTTTGTCTGAATGCCACCTTTCACAACATTATTATGGAGGTAATTAAGTTGGTTTACAGCTAAGGATTTAGCAACCCTGGAATATCATGATGGCATTTTAAATAGTATATTGATATGTGTTGCTATGAGCAATTTTCCAGCTCACCTTTAACTGCTCCATCAGTGGAAAGTGGCCACCAGCTAACCAGATATTATTTGCCCACTCTCAGCACAGCTGCTATACTGCCAATGTAGTTGCACAGTATTATGTGTGGTGCTGGTATGAGTATATCAAACTCAGATGTTTTTTTGATGATGTTTTTTAAACAAACAAACAAAAATCACCTGAACTCCTGGGTTGAGATGCTGTCCACCAACCAGAATTACTCATCCAACTGTAGTCTTGTAATCAGAAATTGACTACCACTAATGAACAACAAGAGGACACTTTAATGAGCTTTTCTCCATTGTGAAGTAGGTGGTTAGATAGATTTTTAAATAAATATCTAATGGCTTGGTAAAGACTTACTACATATTTATATTTAACTTCCCAAAACATTCAAGGTAGAACAGGTTAATCTGGTTTCTGTGCAGCCTTTGTCCACAAGCTAACAGTTTTCTATGGGAGAGTTCATCTACCTGTATTTTCTCACACTTACACCCTTATCTCAAATAGTGTGAAAGCCTCTCTAATACTGTGAACCTGGTATTTGGGATAGGTAACTGTGTGAAACTGACATTCTGTTAAAGGTCAGTATGGTCAGTACACAGGTGGGGAGAGAAATGGTAGAAACATGGGTTGGATTAAACTGAATTTTAAAGTACTACACTAAAAGTAAACTATAATGGAGATATTTTTTTTAAAACCTAAGAAATTACTAAAAACACCTTAGGTCACAGGCAAATGGATCTAATTGCTTTGTCACTGGTAGTCACTGTATTTGTTGCCACAAATCATTAGATATGTATTTTTTCAATAAAGCTTCCATCCATCCTGCTTCAATGGGAAATGTCAAGACATTGTATCCAGTCTAAAAGCATGCATCAGAGAATCAGCTTTGTGTATATATATGTGTGTGAGTGTCTGTGTGTTGGTTATTCATCATCTCCTGCTCTCAGTGGGAGGTTTTCAGTTTTTCAAAACTAATATTCTACAGCTTGCAGGGAAAAATTCCAGAGTAGTTTGAGACCTAGTTGAGGTTTTGGAGACACTTCTCAAGATTCCACAGTCATTCCTAAGAGTGTCATAGATAACAAAGACTCACCCATGACAAACTACATTCCTGTAATTGTTCAAACCTGACAGACAGAGAAAATTAAACACTCCACATTGTTTTCAAATTCCTTTTTTCAAGCTATAAATGAATGTGCTCATATACAAAAGGGATGTGGTGGTTGGGGTGGACGTGGGGGGTTACATGTATCAAGATTTAAGACCAAAAAAAGGCATAACTATAGCAAATGATATTCTAACAGAGCATAAACCACACCATTTATTATTGGACTGACATTTATCAAATTATTTAATAAATATATAATAATCATGCATAATGAAAGAAAATTTAACACACAAAATACAGTTGAAACAATTTGAACTTGAAAAGTGAAATAAACTTAGATTTGAATCTAAATTCTAGATACAAAAGCAAGACAATATATAGGAATGATTTTTACACTTAGGCAGTACATGTAAAAACTTGTAATCTGTTTAGACAACAGTGTCAGTGAAACAATGGGGATGGAAACAGATGAAGTTGGGCAGCTGTAATTGCAATAAAGCTCAAAAAATCATAGCATGACAGTGGGACAGTTTTTTTCTTTTGTGTGGATACATGTAAAAAAAAAAAAAAAAATAGTACATTATTTTATTTGATTTTTTACATACAATAGAACTAAACTAAAGATGACTAAAGAGGAGAGGGACCAGCTGGCTTTTTGTCAGCGCTCAGTTCAAAAGCCTGCATCTCTGATGGTATGGGGGTGCATTAGTGCCAATGGAATGGGCAGCTTGCACATCTGGAAAGGCAACATCAATGCTGAAAGGTATATACAGGTTTTAGAGCAACATATGCTTCCATCCAGATTCTATCCCATCTTTACTTCTGAGAGACTCTGCCTCTCTAAGATACACTTTTTATACCCAATCATGTTACTGACCTGTTGTCAATTAACCTAATTAGTTGCTAAATGTTCCTCCAGTTGTTTCTTTTTAGTAACACTTACTTTTCCAGCCTTTTGTTGCCCCTATCCCAACTTTTTTGAGACGTGTTGCGGCCATCAAATTCAAAATTACCTTATTTTTTTCTTACAATGGTACACTTCCTCAGTTTGAACATTTGAAATGTTTTCTATGTTCTATTGTGAATAACACGTGTTTATGAGATTTGCAAATCATTGCATTCTGTTTTTATTTACATTTTACACAGCGATCCAACTTTTTTGGAATTGGGGTTGTATTTGGACAAGAAAACATTTGATCCTGCCTCAGGGACTGGACAGCTTGCATTCATTGATTCAACTATGAATTCTGCATCAAATCAAAGCGTGCGTGAAGATAATGTGAGGCCACCTGTCCAAAAGTTGAAGTTGAACTAAGCACACTAGCAAATCCACCAAGGAATGGCTCAAAAAGAAGAAATGGAGGGTTATGGAATGGACTAGTCAAAGCCAGGATTTGGAGCCCATTGAAATGTTGTGGGGGGATTTGAAACGGGCAGTAAATGCAAGAAAACCCTCAAATATCTTGAAACTGAAAGAATATAGCATGGAAGAGTGGTCAAAAATTCCAGCAAGCCAATGTCAATTCTGCAAAACACCTACAAGAAATTATTTCTGCTTAAGGGGGCAATACTAGCTTCTGAGGCCAAGGGTGTACTTACTTTTTTCCACAGAAGAATATCACATCAATTGATATTTCTGTTGAATAAATGATTGAAAAAGCTATTTTTTCCTTGTGGTTTTGTTCAAGTATAAAAACTTCATTAATAGCCACTGTTTCAAAGATGATCAAATGTTTGCTTGTCCAAATATGTCAAAAAAAGCAAACAATTTCCATGGGGAGTACTTATTTTTTCACATGACTGTATTTGAGTATTGTTACCATACAAACACAACTCTATTCAAGGACAACTTGAAAGTTATGATATCTTTGTAGAATATAATTTTAAATAAAGTTCAAAGTGTATAGAATGTGCAATTGTGTGGTTTCATTGAAGATTATGCATCACTTAAATGCATGAGTGGGGGGAAAAAAACAATGATGGTGTGTAAAACAGTATTTAGGCTGCATAGCCTACTGCTTTACTGCATGATTTCCTAGTGTAATACTATAAATAAAAATGACAACATAAATACAGTTAAATGTCAGTATTATTTTAAACACAATAAAATTAGCAGCCAGGGCCTTTTATTTGGTTCGACGTAATTATTTATTTGTACTGGTATATCTTGATGCAGTGGTGCATGCTGTCTGATACCACTAAGAACCCATTGGGTAGCAAGGCAAGCCCTCGGGGGCTGCTAAGTCCCTCAGTAATCATTATTCTGCCTATACCTTCAGGTGGGTATAGCACCACACGATGCTGCTCTGCCCAATCTGCTACTAGCACTGCTCCATTGCTGTCAATGCAGAGTCCCCAGGGGCTGGTGAGGACAGGCCCCATGCTAGAACAAACTCCAAGGATGCGTAGAATATTCCAGTCAGGTCCCAGAACCTTCACACAGGGCTCTTGACCTGTCTCACTGCCCCGCTCAGACACTGCCACAAGACCAGTGTGTAGACATGCAGTCACTAGGTAAGGTCTGTGGAATCCAGTTACTACTGTTCGCTCCAGCCTTGAGCCAGTTTTTGGCTCAAGTTTCAGGGAAGTTAATGTGCCTTTACGAATATCTGCAACAAGGAACTCATCCTTTTGTGTTACTGTCACCCCCCTGGGTGCTTCCAGCTCATCTCGTGGCACCCCTGCAATATAAGGTCCCCCTCCAAAGGTTTGGAGGAGGCGTCCATGTCGATTAAAGATGAGGAGGGCTCGTTCAGCTGCGCAGCTCAGGGCAATGAGACCTTTGGAATTAACAGCCACATCAAAGTAATTGCGGCAGTATCTTGATGAGCCTCCAGGGTCATTACTTGGGGAAGTCACTTGCTGAAAAACATTGCCATACTGATCAATTACCTGAACACGGGCATTCCCACAATCCACCAAGAAAAGCTGACCCTGAGGTGTAGCATGGACACCACTTGGCAGAGTAAGGTCTGCACGTCCTGAGCCCTGTTTACCAAATTGTCGAACAAGACGCATTTCCTCTGCTGCCAATTTCTGAGCATCCTCCTCAAATTCCACTAAGGCTGGTTCACGTCTATCTCCCCAGAGCCTGACCCCATCCTTGAGCTTTGGGCCAGTGCTTATGTGCTGGTTTAGCCTATCTTGGGAGGACCCATCAATGACTAACATAGACAGTGAACGTGAAACTCCCCAAGAATGTCTGTTATGTTGTGGGTGATGTTTCTGTGAATGGTTTCCATGACTGGGGCAAGATTTAATCTGTGATGCTGAGGACTGCTGGTGCCTAGTGACCTTCCACTTGCTTGATTGGTCTTTTCCATTCATGAGTGAACGAGAAAGCTCACCACTGGATCTAGAGAGTCTATGATTTCGAGTGGTATAGTTTCTAGGAGAGCTGACAATGAAAGTGTATCCAGAATCAACACTCTCAGCAGGAGAAGGAGCACGGTTGTATCCATGTTCATCTAAGGATGTAGTAAGGTGAGACAAAGGACGGTCATGTGACAGCAGATCCTGGCAACTGTGGCCGGAGTTGAGATCTCTATGGCTCCTGGGGCATGGCATTGAGCAACAGCTAATTTGAGATTTTCCTTTGAAGGTGTTTTGCTGCCTATCTGTCTTTGGATCTTCACAATGAAAATTGCATAAGAATGGACCTCTCTGTTGCTGATAGTTTCTTTCTGGGGATGGAGATTCCAGCTGCTTCCTTGCTGCTTCTGAAGCAAGAGGTTGAATTGATCCATTTTGCTGACAGACAGATTCTTCTCCTTCTGACTCCATGTTGCTAAGCAATGCTGGTACAGCCAGGAAAAGCTCATCTCCTTTGAATTCAGATGTGGGTGATTCACACTCTTCCTCCTGTGATGATTCACGCTCACTGGGGACCAGCTTTGGGTGCCAGTAGCCCATATGCAGTGACAGTGGTTTCACATCTTCACCAGATTCTTCATCACTTTGGGCTGACAGTTTGATTTTTCGGACAGCTCTCTGGCTCCCACAACTATTTGATGAAATAAGAACTTGGCTATGTCCAGGCCCTGCTCCATCAGGCATGCTCCTACCTCCAATTCCTGGCTCTGTCCATTTATCACACTGCCCTCCAGAGGCATGAAGGGAACACGGCTGTCCCTGTAACCCACAGGCACCAACAGGGAAATTAACAGTGTGGTCCTGCACCCTAATCTCACCAAAGGTGACAGCTTTTGGTTGGGCGCTGGGCTTGAAAGACACACGCTTCAGAGCAAGTGAAATCTCCCATGGCTGTAGAAGCTCTGCAACACTCTTAAGAAGTAAATCATGCTTCTGGTCTACTTCACCCCCATCTTTGTCTCTATTTGCATTTTTTTCATTACTTTTTTTAATTTGATCTCGTAACTGACATATTTTGCGCAGGCGCTGATCTATAAGTGCTTGTCCAACTCTGATAGCTGCTGCATTGTCCCTTTGCAACTGCTCCAGTCTGCGCTGTAGATCCCTATGATCCTGCTCTACTCTCTCCAGCAGGCGACGTTCCTCCCTTTCTGCTCCCAGCAGAGCACGTTCTACTCCTCGGCCTACTACCTCGGCCTCAACCGCCTGCCACTCCCAAAGCCGTCTGAGCTCTGTCTCACTAACTGCTAAATCACAGAGGGCCTGTGTAGCCCAACAGGGCAAGGGAAGGGGGGACACCATGGTATACTGTTTTTGGTTTTCTGGAGTTTCTGAATCTGACTGTTCCACTGGGCTAAGCAAGGATAGCAGAGAGGTACTAGGGGAAGCCTTGTTGCTTAATGGAGACACAGGAAACATCTCTGCACTGAATTCAGAAGGATATTTGGGACTGTGAGACTCATGTGTGATGTGATGGCTTCTAATTAGAAGGGACCTGTATAAAATATCAAGGGAAAAGGGCACTATGTTATAAATTAGATTATCATATCATATAAGAGTTTAACACATTTTTCCAAGATAACAATATTAAGAAATGGCATAAAATGTATACTATAATCACATCATCTTACCACTTTAGTCTACAGTCAGTAAAATAGTGACAAATGAGCGATACTATAAGGCCAAAGTTTTGTGGACACCTGACCATCAATCCCATATGCGAGCTTTCTCCAAACTGTTGCCACAAAGTTGGAAGCACACAATTGTATAGGATATATTTGCATACTGTAGCATTACAATTTCCCTTCACTGGAACTAAGGGGCCCAAACCGGTTCCAGCATGACAATGCCCCTGTGCACATAGTGAGGTGCATGAAGACATGGTTTGCCAAGGTTGTAGTGGAAGAACTCGAGTGGCCTGCACAGTGCCCTGACCTCAACCCCATTGAACACTTTTGTGATGAATTGGAATGCCAACTGAACCCCAGGTCTCCTTGTCCAACAACAGCCTGACCCCACTAATACACTAATAGCACAAATCCCCACAACCATGCTCCAAAATCTAATTGAAAGCCTCCCCAGAAGAATAGAGGTTATTATAAAAGCAAGGGGGGCTAAATCTGGAATGGGATGTTCAATAAACACATATGAGTGTCATGGTCAGATGTCCACAATCTTTTGGCCATATATATGTATATGGATATTAAACATGCCTTCTCCTATATGCAGCATTTGACATAACTCGTGCTCTTTCACATGGAAACACAGCATTGCTGAGACATGATAAATAAAAACTGCATATTTTAATAATACAGTTGTTCACATGATCCCATTATTATATATCCAGGATCATAGTTGACAGAACTATGCTCAGTGCATTTCAGAAGCACTATATATATATATATATATATATATATATATATATATATATATATATATATATATATATATATATATATATATATATATAGCACTACTTTGAATAAAAAATAACTATATATATATATATATATATATATATATATATATATATATATATATATATATATATATATATATATATATATATATAGTTATTTTTTATTCAAAGTAGTGCTCTCAGAATTGTCTTTTATTTGGCTTATACTAACAGAAATGAGCAAATTATCTGCTCTCTGCTGATGGTGTTACTTGGTGCCACACACTACATTGATAGCGTGGAGAGCATACTCTAGTCACGGCACACAAATGAGGAACAAACAATAAGGGCTAATGATGGACTGACAGGTGGTTAGCTGAGTATAGAACATGGATAATGTGACATGCTATGGTAGAGTTCAGAAGGTGAGGAGACCATAAGATTAAAAAAATAAGGATGTGGAAGATGGGGAAACATGAATGTAGAAGGCAAGAAGGCAAGAAGACAAGAAGACAAGACTTTGCTTGTATTTCCTCATATGTAAGTCGCTTTGGATAAAGGTGTCTGCTAAATGAATAAATGTAAATGTAAGAAGAGGGAATACAAGGTATAGCTACAGTATTTAAAAAGTACTGAATATTTTTTTAGCATTTCAAATGCAGAGAGGCAGAGGAAGGGGTAGTAATGGGTAATATTTGTGTGTGTGTGTGTGTGTGTGTGTGTGTGTGTGTGTGTGTGTGTGTGTGTGTGTGTGTGTGTGTGTGTGTGTGTGTTTTGAAATGACAGGTTGACTTTTCCTTCTCCTCCTACACACACACACACATCCCTTCTGAGCTCGCCCATCAGTATGGAAATCTTGTATTTAATATGGTAATGAAAAACACAGCTTAGGGAAAGTTATGATCACCATGAAAAGTTTTCTATATCTTTGGAATATGTCATGCAATATTCAGGCAATTTAAAATGCATTTAATCCCACCAGTTACAAGTGCATATAATCTTTAAAGGGTGTACTGTATTATAGGTATTTTGTTGTGATTGTACTGACACATGTGAATTGATTACATATGGCTCATTTACATCATTGTATGTTGATAATCCTAGCTGTCTATATTGCACTCTAATTTAAATAGTTACTTTAAGTGCTTTCCTACTGTTTATTTGTGCAATCAATTAAAATACAAGCTACTGCATGGTTGATGAACAATCATGAATTGGTCAGTTCAGACCAAGACCAAGGCTTAAATGTACCACAACCAATTTTTTTTTTTTTTTTTTAAAGGCATGTGATTTGTGTATTTTACAGTCTCTTATGTGTCTGTATTTTGTAGTCACATGTATATCAGTCCTGAATCGACAGTGTGTTGAATTTCCATTCGATATACCTTACATACTAAATTATACAAAAGAAGATCAGGTATCCTTTACATTCTAAATTATACAGGAGGGGTTGATAGTGTTGCAGTTGTAAATAAGCCTTCAGCATTTTAGGAAACACATTAATTGTATGCTACCAGAAAGAACATGCGTACTTAGTGTCATCAAAGAAAAGCAAGAGACTGAAAAAATTTCTGAAACTTCTGAATTTTGTTGCAGGAATCAATTATTAAGCAGGAGTCAATTATTTAACAACACCATTTTTAAAAAAAAATTTTTTATCACCATACCAATAATATATAGCTCATGCAATGCATAACAGTGTACTTTGAATCAGCTACTAAATTTTGTTACATAACGATAATAGACAATTAAACAAAACAGGTCAAAACAAGTCTACTTCTGAATTAAAAGTTTTATTTCAATATGTTTCGATGATTTGATTTATTAGCTCACAAGTGTTGTTGTTTTTTTTTTTTTAAGAATATACAATAATCATTTGGGAAATTTATAAAGAGAAAAAAATTAAACCCTTACCTGTGTTTGCAGGTACCCGTGTATAAACAGCTGTGTGCATCTCTCTCTCTCTCTCTCTCTCTCTCTCGGGCTTCCTGCTGTTGCTAAGAGACACAAAAATTCTAGTCTGACATCAAAAGCTCTAATTTGACAAGAAAAAAATCAAGGCTGGCTGCCAGTAGATCACACTTTTTGGTAGAAAAATGGGCTATACAGCATTTTTTTTCTTTACCAAACAGATTTGTTGGTTGGTTTGTGGAAATTGTGCTATATGTATAATTAATCAATTAATAATTATACTGGTATGTAATAGAAAATATTCATATTATTTCTACTATTTAAACAGTATTGTAAAAAGTGAAAGGTGAACACCTAAACCCAATTTAATAACCTAATGGGATATCACGTGATCATGCAGTAGAGCGTTAATAGAGTTAAGTATCAAGTGCAAGTATCACAGATGTTACTTTTGATCACAAAAATGGTCAAGTACTGTATAGTGCAAGTACAGTATACACCTAAATTTCATTTAGAATTTTTTGGAAGTGTGGTACAGTGGTGCAGCAGAGGTTACAGTGTTACCACCTCACAGGTCCGGAGTTTGATTCTGAGCTCAGATTACTGTCTGAGTTTCACATGTTCTTGCCCTGTACTCATGGGTCTCCTCCCACCTCCCAAAAACCCCCTAGTGTATGTGCTTGGTGCCTCTTGGTGCTAATGAGAGTAAAGTGCTGTTAAGCCCCACCCACATATGAGGTTTGTGCCAGAATGGCAAATGTAACTTGTGGAGCGCAAATGAAAAGTTTGAAAGCGTAAACGACAACTCTGGCAGCGCATTCATAAACCGTGATTAGTGAAAAGGAAGCTTCGAAAACTGTTAACAAAGAATGATGCTTATTTGAAAACAAGGTTACATTTTTGCCACTGAGTTCACTGTTTTCAGTTTCAGTGTTTGTTTGTTTTTCTTTCTCATTGTATGTATTTGTTCGTTTCTTGAAAAGTTATGTTCAATATTTTTGCCACAAATCTAATCCCACAGCATCCTATCCAGGGTGTATTCCTGCCTCATACCCAATGTTCCTCGGATAGGTGCATACTGAAGATGAATTATTTTCTTGGAATTGTTTTGTAAATTATTTGTAAAATATGTGTATGCTACCCCCATGCCTCACTGTTAAAATGGCATTCTTTGGATTAAAAGCCTCACCCTTTTTCCATACGTAGAAAAAATGCTGATACATAGCACTGATCATTATGGTCTAACAGTTTTTAAAAAAAAATTTTTTATCAGTTTCATCTGACCAGAGAACATTCCTCCAAAAGGCTGCTGGTCACTTACAAACTTCAGTCTGGCCTTTTTTTTATGCCAGTCTCAGAGTAAGGGCTTCTTCCTTTGCATGACAAACTTTCAGGCCATGGCGATGTAGGACCCTCTTAATGATGGATGTACACACTTACTTCATTATTGCCTTGGGGTTCAGTTGAACCTTTCAGACCAAAGTTTATTTATTCCTGGGAGTTAATTTGTGCCTCTTTCCTGAACAATGCCATCTCTGTGTGGTTCCAAGGTTTTTATATAGGCATACAATTATTTGTACAAATGGTCATGGTACCTTCAGTTATTTGTAAATTGTTCCTAAGGAGAAACTGGGTTTTGGCTGAGTTGCTTCGATTTTTACATTGTAAAATGTGTACATTGTATTAAAATGTGTACTGGTCTCAGGTAACTTTAAACTTTAAATTTAAAAAGCATGTTTAAATGCTTTTTGTGACTAAAAAAATCACTATATATAAGTTTTTTCTAAAAAAAAAAAAAAATGTAAAGCCATTTTTTCCTTTTAAAGTAGACCCAAACCTCAAGTTTATTTATTTATTTTTTTTATCATGTAATTTATTAAACAATTGGATAAATTATGTCAAACATAATTGAAAAAAAATTGTGGTTTAACGTTTTAGTAACAGGAACGAACACTGGGTAACGGGAACGTGTGTCCGTATGTGCGTGTGCCTGCGTGTGAGTGTGCATGTGTGTGATTGTGCATACGTGTGTGTTTTTGTGTGTGAGAGTGTGCATGACCATGTGTGCAGGTTGTGTGCGCGTGTGTGTGAGATTTCTGTATTGAAGGGATGTGCTATGTGCTTGTACTTCTTCACAGCAAAGGAGGTGGAAAGAAGGAGAGAGGGGGGAATTGAGGGAGAGCGAGAAAGAGGGAGAGAGAGGGAGGGAGAGACAGAGAGAGGGGAGATACTGTAGAGAGGGTGGTGGGTGGGTCTCACTCCTTCCCCTGCAGCATGCCATGGGTGGGTGTTTCTGGCTCCTGCATAGTATGGGTTCTCTCCCTCTTTTTCTACAAAAGGTAAGAAAGACAAAGACAAAAAAAAAAAAAAATGAAGATATTATGCAAGTCCTCGGATCTCTGCATTGACTACCTAAGATCAATTTGTAAATATTCTTGCTTGCCTACAAATCCCTAAATGGTTCAGTTGGAAAAACTACATCCAATAATGTTTAAGCTAGAATTGCATTAAATTAATGAAAACAAACTTGTCTGACCATTTGTAAGAAGCCTTCTCTTTATATAAGTAACAGGACTGAGTTTTTAGCATGGAATTAGCAAATACAGTACTGTGCAAAAGTTTTAGGCACCCTATTTTTTTTTTTAGTACAAACTTTGTTATAGATTTTTTATTTTATGACTTCTATATTATCAAGTCAGTACAAAAAACATTTTAGATTCTCAAACATTAGTTTTCTAATTAAATGTTACAGAAAAATGTTTGTATGTCATAAAAAAGCAGCACAAGACATCATTTTTCTGACAAAAAACACAATGAAGGCTGCTGGGTTTCGCTGCAAAAATAAGAAGCGAGTGCGAAAGTCAAAGTCTCCAGAAGAACTGTGGCTGGTTCTGCAAGATGTTCAATAAAACTTACCAGCTCATTTCCTTATAAAACTGCACAAATTGTACCGGAGACTATTTTTATTTTTTATTTTTTTGTCACACCAAATATTGACTTTGTTTCATGTACTACTACTAATACTAGGTTTTTTGTTTTTTTTGTTTTTTAATGTAGAAACATTTAATATCATTATTTTGAAGGCAGATTTGCTCTACAGCATTTCTTTGCATGTGCCTAAAACCTTTGCACAGTACTGTACATGAAATATAACCACATGGCATACATGCTAATAGCATGAGGACACTGTACACATTCTAGCAATTTACCAAATATTTGTATTTTAAAAATAAACAAATAACATCTAAGAAATTATTTAGGTAACAGGACTGTATGTTGAGATTGACCTTCTCAGTCATAGTTACAATATCGTGAAATATACAGAAAAGAAAATGAGAGAACTTACTTTTGGTCTTCTCATGGCTTTCAGATGATCCAGATGATACAACTTCCTGGTGAGCATGTGACTTGTGAAACGTTCCAAATTTTTCAGCGGGGGGATGTGTTAGGGTAACAGGACTGAGTGAAAACCTGGGGACACAACTAAAATGTGTATTTTAACTAAAGTATTTTTTATTTTATTTAAACCATTGATGAGAAATGGATTCACACTACGATGCAAAAAAAAAAAAAAAAAAAGAAAAGAAAAAAAGATTTCTGAAGGCTTTTAATCATTATATTTAATGGTAAAGTGTAGTGTTAGAGAGTGGATACAGGTTTTTATTAATGTTTAAAAGATATATTTTAAATTTGCAGTTAGATTAATGTGCAGGACAGCTTAATAATATATTTTACAGTTAGTTTTCATGCATATTTATACATATAATGTCCTGGGGACCGAAAATGCACCCATTCAGTGGAACAGCTCTTGCATCAATTTCTGGAATCTTTTATGTCTGTTTACAGAGTCAATTTGATGTATGTATACTTATGACTCTGACGTGAACAAAGTAGATGCCCAAACTGACTTGACAAAAGAAATGTATGGAAACAGGAAATGAGTTAACATGTTATGAAAATCTGAGATTGAATATCTTTAGTGAATGTAAACTTCCGGCCTCAACTGTATAGGGATATTTACAATAGGGTGAGGCATACATTTGTAACGGTGAGAGGCAATTTCAGAGAAACTACATAATGTGTTTATATTTAATGTCCAAAATTAGGTCTATAATTTTTTTTTTTTTTCAATTGAACTTTTCTGCTCTAATTAATGTGTTTTATAACTGGAGTATTGAAGCAAAGAAATTTAATGTGAGCCATGCAAGTAGGCTTCCACACACCCATCATTGAAGGTAGGACATGGTTCAACTTATGTTGGGGGAAACCCCTTAGGAATTATTCAAAATACAGAAATCACATTCACCCTGTCGGCAAGTTTAAACTACAACTATCACAATGTACCTAATTCTGATAACAATACCAACACGACATGCATGCTTCCTGCAGATGAGGGACTTCTATAGGGAGTCAGTGCTGGCTCTGAGGGACAGTCTGATGTGGGTCTGATGAGGGACAGGCTCTATGTTCACAGTGACATGCTCTACTCCTTCAGCTGCAGGTTGAGGCTACAGGATGGATGGAGCAGGGTTGAGGTGTGTCTGGGGCCCAGTACCATGCTGGCCTTCACCTGCCCAAGCGGTGGGGCTTGGAAGGGAGCCAAAAGGGATCCCCCGAATTCATCCGACTGGTTACAGGAAATCTGTCTGAGTTCAGGGTCATGGGTCTGCTTTCTTAGTCTGGTGAGTGATATGGAGATGTGTGTAAAAGCTTACTTTGGGATTAAACACAACAGTCAAGACCTTTAAGAGATTAATCAAGAATTACTGCAACAGCAGAGATTTGTATACAATAATAAACATAAGTACTAAATGCCAAAACAGGTAAAATCATGCTTGTAAATGGCTGGTGCTTTTGTTTTGGGAAATACCTCTCCATTTTTTCCTCCCAATCACCATGAATAATTCCTACAAGAGCACTATGTATACAATATTCAACATAATGGAATTAAACTCTGTTCTTATGGGCAGGCAAATCACAGATACCAAATTTATCCTTTTAATCTCCCATCCCAACAATAAGTTTCTGTTTACACAGAGAAAGACCATAGTGACCATTTAAGGAAAGTGCTAAGGCAGGATTACAGTGCTGGAATGTCCACTTCAGTTTGACACCTCTGTCCATTTTCATCCCAGCGTTTTCAATTTGTCACTTGTCCATGCTGTCTCAGCTGAGCTCAGTGCTGTTCAGTGGTCAGGGGGAAAATCAAGAAGAGGTGCTGAGCCCCTCGATACAGATGGTACAAAGAACAAGCCCCACTACCACTGATTGATGAGGAGAGAGACAGAGTGGAAGAGAGAAAGAAGGGGAGACTTTAAGATGATGGAGGGAAAACAAAAGATTTTTTTTTTTGGGGGGGGGTGGACAAACCAAAATAAATATAAAAATACATGGACAGCAAGCAATGCATAATTTTGTGTTCTGTATGCCATGGAATTATGGCATGCAACATGAGGCACTGATTGTTTTTCCTAGATATTAGGTTTTGTATTGAACCATACAGATACAGATGTGTCTGAAACACACAAAAACAAAACGAGAACAGCAAGCACAACAAAACCAACATACTTAAATGAAGACCAAGACATCTTAGGTATTGCTAAGTAAAACATTTATAAATTAATTTAAAAAAAAAAAAAAAAAAAAAAAAAAAATATTCCCTTTTAGTGTTGTACAGATTTTAAAGTGTAACCATTGATTTCCTCCATTGAGATCAGTTGTACTCATCAAGATTTATATAGAAAAATATTTCTGGCAACATTCATCATTTTACATTTGTTTCCATACAGTTCTGTGACTTGTTAAAGAAAAAAGGGGGTTGGTGAATTTCCCCAAGTTTACACGTTACTGTGTCCACACAAAAGCTGAACAACAGCTAGCAGGTTTGCATAGATAACAAGCCGCAAACACATCAACGACACTTTAGCATTCAAAGGAAAAACAGCCAAGATAAGAAAAAGAAAGAAATTAACAACAATAATTAATTTTTTAAAAATCGACTTCAAAATCCTTTCTGGGTTCCACTGAATTTACACACACAAATTCCCCAATGTCCTATAGCCGGCAACCGAGAACAAGTAATTATTTTGTCAAAAGCTGCATTACTCTAGCATAATTTTTTTTTTTTTTTTTTAAAGTTTTAGTCAGTTTTAAAATATTGATTATATCCTAAAGGTCTAACCTCCTGGAACCATGTGTACTAGAGTAGCCTCTACTGCCTCTGAGGCTGAAGCACAAAACAATGGCACAGCTGACCCAACACACTTTTTCCAGGGTATGTACACAAAGCTACACCATTTACATTTTTTTTTTAGATCCAACTAGCAGTAAAAACACCAAAGGGGGCCATTAACCTGTTCACTAGGCAATACTTGGCACCATAGCTCCTGATGTTGTTCCTAAAATAGCTATTTAATATTTACCTCTCCACTTTAATACATAGCTCACATGCTTACAGAAACCACAGCCAATGGCATAACATCACTCGTAAATAAATTTTAGCGCCCGTCAACAACTCTGAGCACCTTTAAAGTGACTACTCAGTAAGAGCCTGGCATATAGGCACATTTCAGAAACCCTGAACAAAAGTTTAAGGGCAGTTAATATTTTTAAACGAGTATTTAAACATATGCCATATTGCCATCACCCAAAACAAAAAAAAAAAACAAACAAAACAAAACAAACACAAGAAAATAAAACAACACAAAATGTGACATTGATGCTTAAGTGCTCAAACATATGAAAGATGTTCTGCGCAACCACAAATAAAACTCCTGACTGAAATAACACTTAAATATTCTATGCATCTCTGGAAAGCAAACACTCCAATGGAATAATTCAAAGTCTGTGCAAAGAAAATCTTGCTTGTAATGGATAGCAATAGGGCAGATGGCTAAGTGGGGACAAATGGATAGATTGATAGATAAGTGGCATTGAGACCAAGCTGCAATGTTTACATCCATCTTCTTAATTTAACCAGCATTTTCTGCATTTTTATATACACATACAACAATTGAAAATGAAATGTGATTCAATTTACAGGTCTAAAACAAAATTGTCACTTTTTTCATCAAATGGAACAAGACTATAACATGATTTGGTACATTGTGTACAAGTGTATAGAACATTAAAGTAAGCGTATAGAAAGTGTGATGTATTGTCTCTATGGCTGTGAATAATTTGGAAATAAGGTAGATTTGAGCAAAATTGCCTGTACAAAAACAAAGAGTCAGTACATATTTTCAAAAAAAAAAAAAAAAAAAAAAGGGAGAACAGACCACCCACACATACACCAGCACATGCAGTACTTTCACAATGAATACTAAAGTCTCCTGGGGAAAAAAACAAAACAAAATAAACTAAAACAGACATACAGTGAACTTACTGCCTGCTGCAACACTCACATGGCTTCTGCTTCTCTGAACTTGGCACATTCCCTGCACAGGCTGGAACTCGCCTAAAACCTGACAGTCTCGTCATCTAATGAAACCGGCCACCAGGGAAACTTAATGGCCCACTTATTCAGAAACTAAATGGAGCACCATGAAGAGCCAGTAAAGGATCAGCGCCTTTTCAAAAATCTAATTCTCCTGTTGCAATGATTATCCTCCTCCTCCTCCTCCTGCTGTTGTTATTCTCCTTCCAGTCAATTTCCTGTGCCATTTCACACAGTCTCTCATGACCACCTCCAGTCAGAGAGGATATTCAATCCGCTGTACTTGGAATAAAATATAATTTGACAATAGGAAGGTAAAAAGGAGCATGCAGTTCTCTATTGTGGTATGCTCTTCCTGTGACCTCTTTTTAACCCTCTGAGATGATGAACAGATGCTTTGAGATGATCATGCTTGACTGGCCCTCTCTCCAAGTTTCCCCTATTGTTGAACTACTCACTGAAACAGTGGATGCATTTGTGACATACATTAATGGCATTCCGCCTTGGGTTTACAATCGGGATTAAATGTTATTTGTGTTATTTAGTATTCTGTAGTTTATTATTAGCTCTTCAAGCCACAGAATTTTAACAAAAGTCACAATTTTGCATTGCTATGTCTGTTATGTCCTCTCACTAAAATACTTAGGAGACACGTCATATACAATCTTTGGGAACCCCTATGGCAAACATCCATGAAAGATGGCAATTTATTTGAACACCTATAAAATGCAGCATACAGGTGCAGGGTGTACACATTTATTTTTGTGTTTAAAATAAAAAATAACAGATATAACTATACTAAAGAACATTGCGTATTTTTAAAAGTGCTATTATATTTAAATGTACCTTGCTACAAATATCAATAATGCGCTTTAGTTAGGCAATGACTTCCTTTGCTAGCGAGTAAGATCATGGAAAGGCACGATGGAAAGGCATGTTTACAAACAAAAAAAAAAAAAAAACATTTTGGCTGCCATATCTTTTCAAAAACAGGCTACGGCACACACTTGACCATCTTATACTATAAATAACAAAACTACAATGC
The DNA here is from genome assembly GCA_023630585.1 of Cranoglanis bouderius. Taxonomy (NCBI): domain Eukaryota; kingdom Metazoa; phylum Chordata; class Actinopteri; order Siluriformes; family Cranoglanididae; genus Cranoglanis; species Cranoglanis bouderius. Next base: position 6,315,839 of record CM042569.1, read on the forward strand.
TGTGATTTCTTCTGTTTTTGTGCATCTCATACTAAATTGTTTCTCAAATTAAAACAAAATCTAAGATAAAACAAAGGCAACATGAGTAAACACAAAATAAAATTTTTAAATGATGTTATTTATTGAAGAAAAAACGTTATCCAATACCAACTGGACCTGTGTGAAAATGTATTTGCCCCCATAGTTACTAATTCCCCAAATCTATGAAACTGCATTCACGACGGGGTTCAGCTGGACTAGACACAACCAGGCCTGATTACTGCAAACCCTGTTCAATCAAATCAACACTTAAATAGAACTTTATCAACAGCATGAAAAAGAGATTTCAGAAATGCTGAGGAAGAAGGTGATTGAAATACAACAGTCTGGGAAGGGTTACAAAGCTATTTTATAAAGGCCCTGATGATGTGGGGATGCTTTGCTGCTTCAGGGTCTGGGCAACTCGCAAAAATTGAGGGAAACATGAATTCTGCTCTATACCAGAAAAAGGAGAATGTCTGGTCTTCAGTCCATAAGTTGAAACTCAAGCGCAATTGGATTATGCAGCAAGACAATGATCCAAAGCAAGGATCCACAAGTAAGTGAAAGACTGATCTCATCAGTTATCAGAAGCGTTTGGTTGCAGTTATTGCTGCTAAGGTTGGCACAACCAGATTTTATGTTTAAGGGGGCAATTAATTTTGGATTAGATAGGTGTTGGATAACACTTTTTTGCTTTAAAAAAAAAAAAAAAAAAAAAAAAAAAGTATTGTGTGTTTACTCAGGTTGCCTTTGTTTTATGTTGTGTTTTGTTTGAAAATCTAACACAATTTGTATGAGCTGTATACTTAACTTGACTTGAAAAAAATGGAAGAAATCAGGAGGGGGCAAATACTATACCAGGCAACTCGTGCACTCAGTTTCAAATACCATCTCAATACACAACAAATGCACCCAAGATTTCAGTGAGTAGAATACTGTATAAGTCACAATAGCTAACTGGCCAGTGCTCTTCATTAGTTCTGCAATTGTAGCTTTTAGGACAAAAAAGGAGAAATGAGATTGTTATAGATGTATATTTTAACTTATTCACACCAATCCTGTTTTTAAAAAAAAACGTATTTCTACTTGGACAAGACTCAAAAATATTTATAATTAAAGGGTAGGTGCTGCATGAGTTCACTGGCATGTTGTCATTTTCCCTCACTTTGTTTGGATAAATGGGGTTGTACATAGTAATTGTTTAGGCCAGCTGTCAAGACACTTATTATGGTTATTGACAATCAAGCCACATTATGAAAATCATTTCCCTATAGAAATCTACACAAGTAACAGAAATATGCAGGGTTTACAGAGCTTTGTTTACATTTTTTCAGTAGATTCCTTGTTTAGAATTACTCAGTACAGACCTAATAATATAAAAAGATCACAGCAGCATGCCTCCTACATTAAAAAAATGATATGTAGTGAAATAACACCAACGTTTTGCTTTAGGGAGTGCCTGTGTACAGCCATGTTAAAGCAAGTTGCTCTGTGCATACTGTGTAAAAACATTATACACATATTTTATATAGAATTTATACAAGATTTATATGGACAACTTTCTAAAGCTTTAACAATTAAGCTCTTACATATCCTGTACAGTTTTTAAAAAAAATATTATAAACATGTAATTACACCTATCCTCACACGCTTGGTTTCTTATTCCTTTTAAAAACAGTGGGAAGAATGGGTACAGTGTCAGTCACTCCTCAGTGCCCTGGCTGGGTGGGAAGGGCATAGCCACTGCATGCTCCTGTGCCAAAGCTGCCAGCTCCTTAAGAAATTCAGAGAAAATGACAGCACAGTAAACTGTGTTCTTTACCCGCAGCGCCTCTGCCTGTTTCTCCAGACTGGAAGTCCCAGTTCCGGCCACCACACCGCGGAACAGAGCGCTGTGCAGAGAATGGCCACCGTCCCTCACGTGTGCCAGAGCCGCCTGAGCTGCATGACGCGCACGCGTTGGACTGTTAGTATGCCTCAGTATCAGCTCTCCCAGTGATGGCTTCCGACTCTTCACTATAAAAGAGAGACATGCACTTATGTAAGAGAAGCATGGGGAAAAAATTAAATAATCAGATTTATTTTTAAAAAAAGAAGAAAAAAAAAATAAAAAAAAAAACCGGGAGGCGCATAATTAACCTGGTCAGCCAGGCATGATAAATTTTTTTTTTTTTTTTTTTTTTATAAAAGAGAAGGTAGACATTTCCTTTAACTTGACCTTTTCACACTGTGTTATGAATAGAAACACAATTCCTTCATTTCTCACTAACCCATTGAGTCTGATCGGCGCAGAGGGGGTACTCCCGTGGGCGAATCCGTCCAATCTAGTTTACCTCGTGTGACAAGAAAGCGCCGAGCCTTTCTCAGCATAGCTGGAAAGTCCTCGTGCACTGCAGCAAATGCTTCGATGCGGTTCTTTACGGATCCAAGCACCTGAAAAAAGTGAGAAATAGAGCTGACATAAAAATTAAAGCAAAAGTCCAGCAACAAATCCAATGTTTTAGTGGCTGTGAATTCAAGTGAAAAAAAAAAGCTAGAATAAAATGTATAAAAGAGTTTTAATCAGAGTAAAAATGTATTCTTGATTGCTTAGCTGAAGAATTGCAGAAGAATTTTAAATATAAGTAAAATAAAATAAAATTCTTAAGAATATGGCCCTCTTCAATGAGTATGAAAACTTTGGATTAAAAGAAAAATGCAGAATTCACTACAGGAAACAAAAAGTAATATTCATTATGACAGTCTTATAGCATATGAAATAACAGATTAAAAACTATTAAGAGTGCCACTGTACTGGACTCATCTCACTTTTGAAAATATAATTCTTGTCTGAACATCTATGAATCTTAGGTATTCAAATATCACTTTCACTTCATTTGATTTGAATCTGGAACATCATGTAACAATACAGCATTCACAGGATTTGGATTACAGTTTGTTCACAAGTTCAGGTGGTTTTGTGCTGAAATTAACAGTACCTTGTTAAAGCTTACTGAAATGTGTTTTTAAGTAACACACAATTAGCTGAAATGTGTTGAACTGTAATGGTATCAGTGGGATCAGACAGTTTGTTACGCTGTATAACTGTCACTTTGCTGTGCTGTGTGGTTATTAAGAAGTCTCTTGTGTCCAGTAAAGTCATACCTGTATAAGAGACTTGACACTAGGCTGAAACACCATATTTGTGTTAAGAAGGAAGGAGCGGAGGAGAGGCTGTGGGTAGCAAGCAAGCTGAAACACAATGCCCGTCAGCAGAATGTTCACATACAAAGAATTTTGCATCATGTTCTCCAGCTTTGAAAAGAGCACCGTCAAAAAGGGACCTGCGGACACAAAGTGAACACAGAGGAAGATTTGTTTAATTCGTGTCAATCTGTTTTTCTATGTGTTGACAATTCTTCACCAGATAACTTAACACATATATACAAATCTGCAATGGTTACCTATGTATGGTTGTGCTTGAGGTTGTCCAAGGGGTCGTGCTGGGCTAAACATGGCTGGGGTGGAGCTTTCAGGCTTTGATTCTTCAGTTCCCTGCTCGGTGTCCAATGAAGGGCACTCCTCATCTGTCCGGGTTGGATCAGGGGGATTAGATAAGGGATCTTGTATGAACTCATCAGTGCTTCGTTTGTGAATTCTTCTTCCCTTTACTCGCTCTTCTAGTTCTCTTAGCTCTTGGTGGAATGCTTCAATGCTGATGCCCTGGCCATTGGAGTCTTCAGATGGTGGTTCAGATGGTGCTTGTTCTAGCAGCTCATCTATCAGGCTCTCGACCGACTCCAGCCCTGGGCTACTGCAGCTTGTGGTGATGAAAGTTTCAGTTGAGCTCAATGCTGGGGTAGATATTTTTCCCTCACTGGAGTTACACTCCTGGGAAGAGGACTGCAAGTTAGTTGGGCTTGTCTGTGGCTGTGGAAGCGCAGTAGATTGCACCTGAGATGGCTTCGCCACCGAACTATACTCTCTCTGCAAAGGAAGACTGGATTCTGTAGATACAATAACCACCCTTCCATTCACACCTAATTCTTCCACTCCTCCACTAGCATCTGCATCTCTCTTTACCTTCTTCACCTCCATCCCTCTGTCAGACATATCCACACACTCATCTGCCTGTCCAGTGCCGTTAAAGAGTGCTCGACGTGGAAGTGCGTGGGGTTGGTGACCTGCAGGCTCTCCTGGCCCTAATGGGGGAACTGCTGATGAGGACAATGATGAGGACAATGGCTGCAGAGAGACAGAATTGGGCAATAGGCTGCGTTTCTTGCTGCGAGGTGTGAGGCTGATGCAGTTCTTGCTGATTGTTACATCCCACTCTCCACTGTTTCGATCTGAGCTGCTCCATTCCGCACGCGCTGCTGCCACTGTGGCTGCCCTTTGCTGGATGTCTTTAAGCCCACTTTGCTGCATGGAGAAGTGCTCAGGCACCATATTGAGAGATGGGTTGGATGTGGGAGGCTGTGGTGGAGGTGGTGCCGAGTTGGGGGAAGGGTTTTCTCCATCGTAAGGTGCTGACCAGTCCCGACAGGCCCATGAGCAGAGCTCAATGCCCCGCCGTGCATCTCTGAGGTACTCCAGGTAGCCAGACTCAGCTTCTGAAGCATCTGGAGGCTGATGCATGGGGCTGTTGGGGGATGGTGTGGAAATGCTGCTCCGAGGAGAGGAGGGAGTGTTGTCAGAAGCAGCAGTGGAGGACGGGTTGCCTGTGTTTTGCTGGCGAATGAAGAGAGCCAAGCGGGATGGAGTGCTGGGCTTGGTGTGAATGGGAGACTCTGAAGTGGGGCTACCCAACACTACAATAAAAATAAGGGACGGGATGCTTTTATGAGAGACACTGCTTATGATAATAACATAACTGTACAAGTCATTTTACAGTCAGTGGTCACAGAAAACAAAAAGTATTCTTGAGTGGTAAAGTGCATTCCAGTATAAACTAGACACTGGTAGAAATTTTGAGATTTTCTAAACCATTTTTACCGTCGTGAGCAAAACTACAAAGTCAAGTGATGTATTTTCCTTAATATGTAAATTGTTGCTGCTGCACGTTTGGCGGTGGGGTTGTAGAGAGCAGGTGTTAATACCGCTTCACCTCCGACTGAGACAGAACATGGAAAGTACCATTAGCACCGTTTCTGAATCTTTAAAATTAGCACCCATAATAACCACCAGACATAAACCTATATCCCCTCCCATATGCAAGACTGCGGCTGCAGTTAATGTGAAGACATACTGATTATTATGCCTGCTGATTTGAAATGCACAAAAAAGGTGCTGAAATGGATGGCTGGTTTATGTTTTTAAGCAGTGCCTGCGGTATCCAGACCAATTACACTCACAATGTTGTGACTGATGACAAATAAATTATACTTTCTAATATGATATTAAGAGCTTGAACAATTTTCAAACAAATTTGCCACCACCACCTCTTGATTGTTTATTATGAAACAGTGGTGTCCAAACTCTGGTTGGAGGCCTGATGGAGAATAAAATATGCAGTCATGGGCCACACACTTTCTGTAATAATAAAAAGAAAGAAATAACAGGCCTACTTGATTACCACCACTCGCACTGCATTTTCTTTCAAGTCAGCAAGTCAGTAGGTGGGTTTTAAGCACTTTCTGCTGAATATTTAAGAGCACTGTGTAAATAAGCATTCAGCATCTTTCACTCACTAGTTAATAATTCTAATGGGAACAGTGATGATGTGCCCGAGACAGAAGAATTACTGTCAAGTTAAGTGCAAGTCTGTTGGAGATTCATTTACAGGTTTACATGATAGCAACCTCAAGTGTTCAAACCAGGAACCTTTTTTTTTTAATCTTAATAGTAGTTCGACTTTTATTTTATTTCTAAAATAAAATAGTGGGCCACTTCAAAAATGGCTTCGAGCAGCAAATGGATTGCAGGCTGTAGTCTGGACACCCCTGCAGTGTATACCATGAATATACTGTTAGCATCCAATATTTGGAAAACAACTTTGGCTAGTTCCCACCCCTACTTTTGATTAAGCCTTGTTTAGCACGTGTGCTTACCCTTGCCCCAGAAGGCAGGTTCCTCCTCCCTTTCATTACAGGCTGCTGTGGTGATTCGGCAGCATTCTGGGATGAGAGACAGGAACTTATCAGCTGATTTGCCGTAGAGGTCAGTCTCTCTGACTGCACGCCGCTGACTCAGCATCACATGTGTGCAAGGCAGCAGATACCTAAACATGAAACAGAAAATTAATGACTACACTGCTTTGAAAACATATTCAGGATCTAAGAGGAATGTAGGTAATTGCATATGTGTGGCACAGACACACACCTGAGAACGAGCTGGAGCATGAGGTCTTCACAGTTGAGGGAGAGCAAAGTCTTGAAGAGACTGAGAGAGACCATGCACAGCTACAGAGTGATAGAAGCAAAGAAAGTTACTACACACTGCCACCCTATTTTAAAACTACATGAAGGCATTGCTTCTTCCAGAGCTAACTGGACAGCTATACAGGAAACAGATACAGAGCTCCTCTCCCAGTGGAAAAGAAAATCGGACAGATTTGCCAGACTTCCCAGTGACCAGACCTACCCGTGAGTTGCTGCTGATGCGTGTGAGCAGTGTATCGAGGATTGTGTCGTTGTCATGACGATGCAGCAGTATGAAGCGAAGAAAGGTTTTGAGGAGGGACTTCTCTGAGACGCTTCGTAGAAAAAGGTCCAGATATGCCGTACTTGCTATCATTTCGTCCACAGATGACTGGATTGAATAAGGATGGACAAAGAGGAAAACAGAATTATTATATTATACTTCACAGCAATGGCAGTCAGTGACTGGTGCTATTACAATCCCCTCAATTTGCTGATCATAATTAATATCAGACGTACAAGCACAAACGTACGAAGTTTTACATTAATGTAAAAATTACAAAATGTACACAATTTAACAAAACAGGTTTAAGAGTTATCGGCTTGACAAGATCTAAAACTTTTACGAAGTACGTTTGCCAGTTCTTAAGCATGTCAGTTCTTAAGCTGTAAATTTTCAGTGCGGTGTCCAGCACTGAGAACTTTGTCTCACCTTGTGCAGGGCAGGACCCATGACTGGTACCAGGAAGCCATTGTGGAGGTAGTCAATTAGCTGGCAGCGGACGAGTGGGTGTGCCACCTGTACCACGGCGTTACAGAACTCTAGACTGTTCATGAAGAGGACCAGAGAAGACACGCCCATCCAGTCCTCCCTCCGTAGAGCATGCCAGTCATCACCACGCACCTCAATCTTCCGTGGCAGAGAGGAATAGAGTGCGCTCAGGCCTGTCGCTAGTACCTAGGGCATGGAGTTGTAGATTACACTTTCCAGTTCAGCTAGTTTGTAATGCTGAGACAGAGACTGGTGTGTGGTACCGAGACGGAGACTGGCGTGTAGTAATGAGACAGAGATTGGTGTGTAGTATAAGGCAGAGATTGGTGTGTAGACTTGTGTGCATGATGATCAAATGATCATTTCTCATTGCAAACATTTAAGTGCCATTAAATGTTTTTCCATGTGTAGATTAGATTACATGTGGTTTCCTTCTACTATCCAAAAACACACTGGCTATGCTAAATTGCCCCCAAGTGTGAAGGAGTGTGTGAATGTGTGTGCATGGTGCCCTGCAATGAAATGGCATCCCATTCACGGTTAAATCTCCTGCCTTGTGCCAGTGCTACTGGTATAAGCTCCGGATCCACCATAACCCTGATCAGGGTGAAGTGGTTACTGAAGATAAAGATTAGGTTACAAATATAGAGTGCTTGTGTGTGTCAGCTTAGGATCATAAATTAAGTAGAGTTAATTCAAACAGATAACATAGAGGTGACTTCTATAATAATTTCTAACAGTCTATAAATGTCGTTTGGCTTTTACCAAAAAAATAAAGGGTAGGGTTATTGAAAATGGAACGGCTGCTTCTGAATAGCCTGTTAGTCTGTAGGCTGTGAATAAAGACTGCTATAAAGACCGAAAAAGTTTTGATGGTCATATTTCTAATTTATATATCTTTTTCTATTTATTATTACAAATTGCATTTAAATAACTTAAATTCATAAACAGCAGGTACTTTTCAGGTAGGTTTGTGTCCTTCAGTGTAGTCGGAAAGGAATATTTCCCACATGCACGCACGCACGCACGCACGCACGCACACACGCACGCACGCACAAGTGTGCGCACACACACCTACCGGACAGAAGTAGGAGTTCTCAGTGATGTAGCGGGCCACGGCGTGGTTGCTGGCGGAGGTAGCCATGACCAAAAGCAAGGCATCACGAGCTTGTTGTCCCAGAGCTCCATCTCGATGGATAAACGGTACCAGGAGAGAGAAGATCAGCAGGTTTGTGGGACCCTGCTGTATTGTACCACACCTGAACAACAGCTCCAACACAGCAGGCTGCCTCGCCATGGACACACAAACCTCAAGACACACGTATACAAGAATTTACTTGAAGCAATCCCAAACAAATGGAACAAACTGAAGAGAAACTGAGCTATACTCCAGCTGTAACCTTAACCAAAAGCCTGACCTCAAACAGATCTGTAATCTTAGTAACCCAACGGATGTCTTAATTTGAGGCTTTATATTTTCACTGCTTAACAACAAATGTCCTATTTAACCTTGCTATTTGTTCACTTTACAACAACACAATAATTACTTTTATTTTAAACACTCAATAAGTCTTATCTTTATCACAATTATTAGGTAAATAATAATATTTAGAATCACAACTGTGTAAGACTGTAAATGATTTCACCTTGAAACTAAAAGGCTAAAATAACCAGAGCATAATTTCTCTAACAAATATAATTAAATACAAGTTCTCTTATTTTCATTACAGAAATCTGTGTTGCTCCACCTTAGCCCAAACAAAACATAAGAGCTCAAATATATCCTTGAAAACACAAAAGAGCACTTTGCTTTTGGCAGGACTACAAAATGTTTTAGTATTTTACTTTCTATCAAGGGCTGGAATTTTAAGGCTTTATCTGATATTTTAGGCAGAAATCAGTTGTTATGAATTCACTGAATATATGTGACACGTTTCACATTAAAATATATATAAAAAAATAAATTCAAACAATGTATCTGCTTTGATTTTACTTAAATCAGTGGCTCAGTATCTTAAATAGAAATAGTAGCATTCTCATTCAAGTCTTTAACAAATCTAAAACCACACATACACACACCTGGTTGAGCAGCAGTACGAGGCTGGCCTCCAGATTAGTAGGACAGCCGAGCTGAGGGTCTACACACGCTCCCAACAGGATGAGCAGTGGCTGCAGCACAGCACTGTTCTGGAGCAAGGGCTGAGGGGATTGGCCAATCAGCATTTCAAAGAGCTTCAGCAGAGCTGTTTGGCTGTCAGGGTCGAGACCACGGCGCACATGCCACTGTACCAGTCGCTCCAGGATGTTCTCAGACACCACCAGTTCCAGAATAGGGCCCAAAGCTGAAGAGGAGATGTAACAATAGCAACATTGTTACTGGGCTTGAGTACTGCGTTTAAGCAGTTTCTGACACTTTTTATCAGTTCATTTTATAATTATTGCACATTCCCTGTGTTTTAATGTGTTGTATTATTTCTTGACCAAAGCTAATGTGGAAAATACAAAAATCTCATCTTTTGAGACATTTCCAATGATGAATACTTCACATATAACAGATGTGTTTGAAGTTAAAATTGGGTTATTCTGAACCTGGTGGCTCACTGTCGCCCCCTGCTGGCCTTTCCTCTGCCAGTAGACACAGCATTTGATCAGTGTGATTCCTCACTGCTGTCAAATCATCAGCTCCCCCAGCCACAGAGTCCCTCTGCTCCAATACCCAGGACACCTGCGAGTTTGGATGCAAAACAGAGGATGAGAAAAGATGATGAAAACAACAGCACTGTTGACTGTCTCAAGCTTTAAGCTTTAGGTCTAGATGGAGGCAGATGATTCGCTGTGGCGACCCCTGAAGGGAACAGCCGAAAGGAAAAGAAGAAAGGTTGCCTATAATCAATATTTTATATAAGATACATTTATTCATTTGAGTGTCGTTTTCCCCCACCCCCACTAGTCAGGTAAAGTTTACACGTAAAGCACGTGACAGCTATTGCCCAATATGGGTGTTATAGTATGATTAAAAGTATTAAGATGTAAGAATACGAGAACATGAAAACAAAATATATTATTTAACAGCCTTGGAGCACAGTACGTTAATAAGTAAGAGTTCTAAACACTCTAATATATTATCGTGGTGACCATGTAATGAGCACAAGTTAATAGAGGAGGGTGTTTCCCAGCCCAGTTCTCACAGAATCCCAGATGCTCTACATTTTTGTCCTGCCTCAGCTCCGAACACAAGCACAGATGAAATGTCTGGCACAGTCATGCTTGGATGAACAGTATATGTTCCTGGATCAACATACTTTTGTTGTTCCTGGAACATTTCTAACTGAATCACTGCCATTCCATATCAGCAGTATGTGCTTCTTACGTCCCCAAATGGCTTTCACAACTTTAAACAGTTTTACTTAACCTATGAACTGAAATGCTGAAAGCTGACTAGTGCATCTGAAGAAATTTTCAATCGGCTTCAAGTGAGGGAAGAAGACTGATGATATGAGACATAATATTCAAGAAAATTCACATTCATGGTTATGTTGACGGAAGAGAGGAAAAATGCGGCTTGTCTGGGTGGCTAGAAAAAAAAAAGTGATATAAGACATGGCCAAGACCTCATGTATAGCAACGTATGTCCCTTTTACACTAAGAATATAGACCAAGATTATACAAACAATTCACACTCTAGTCCTGAGCCTGGTTCTTACACTCAAGCACACGCACATGCACGCACACAAATCCTGTGTTAGGGAGTCTTCATTTTTTTCTCCATTAACCAGATATTTTGTACTCGAGTGAGCAGAAATTACGACTAGAAACAGCAGTGTGTGTTTGGGTGCATGTATCACCTGTCTCCAATGGTTCTCAAACACCATCAGGCATGTCTCGGGGTCGGCAGTGCATGGGCTAGATGGGACAACGTTCCGACTGTTCCGCCCATCTGGACCCCTGGGAGTTATACGACTCAGCCAGCTCATCTTAGCTTCTCGGCCTAAGGTCAAAATTCTCGAGGTGGGTCTCTTCCACGACAGAGGGAAAGATCAGAGGAGAGAAAGGGAGGGAAGAAAGAGAAGGAGGAGGAAGGGAAAAGAAGAGAGGAGAGGAGAGGGAAAGAGGGGAAGGAAGGGAGCAAGTAATACAAAACTGCCAAAGACAGGGTGTGTACAGGTGCACAAGAGAGAATGGGAGGTGAGAGCATAAAAAGGGCGGAGTCCCGCTGGTGTCCTCAGCAAGGGTTGTCACGGTAACAGGGCAGTCAGAATGTGGAGACTGAGACAGTTCAGCAATGTCATCCAGTCTGTAGCCGACACCACTCCATACCTGCAGGGAGAGAGAAAGAGTGAGTCAGTCAGTGATGATGTGTGCTGCACACCTGCAATGCAACAAACAGTAAATAACGAACGGGAACAGAAAGAGAGAGGAGATGAACACACACACACCCCCACACAACACATAATATCCGCTCTCTTTGCTGATCAAAGCTCTTCTGCTGATTTGCATCTCTTTATCTCCCAAAGTTACGTTCCTGCCTATTGGAATGTGACTCCCCTAAATCTCCTGTCCCCCAAACCTCCATGTCTTTTCACTCATCTTATCCTGCTAGGCTCTTACTTTTGTCCCTTAGTTATTTATTATTTGCGAAACACTTGGGGCATTACATGCACAATACTAACTCAGACTGCTCTAATGCAGGGGCTCCCAAATCCTTTTTGGGCAAACGATCCCAAATGGACATTATGTTCTATAATTTTCCACAACCCCAAGCCTTGACCACCCTTCCTTTTTTTATTCCAGATTTATAATACAGGACTACTGCAATAGTTCTATAACAGTTGATAAAATTTAAACACTTTTTTTTATGTTAGTAACACGCATGTAACGTAATTGACTAAAAACCAAAGGAATATTTCTTGCATTGACCTGCCTGTCTGTTGAGCTGTTACAGAAAAATAATCCACGCCGGGGTGGTGCGATGCAAAGCAGAGCAGTCTGATTTATACTTGCCTCATAATTTTGCGTGTGCTGGCAGAAGCTGTGCGAGCGGCATTGTTCACACACTCGCTGTGTATCTCATGTACATCCAGAAGATATAAAAGAGCCAATACAGAGCGGAAACATCCCTGTCTGTCAGGTTTCTAAGTCAAACTGCAAAATGTTTAAAGACACAGAGCTCGTACGTGAAAGTTTCCACCGCTGTCGTGATTGCCGTGAGCTGCATGTCAAACCGAAAAAAAAAAAAAAAAAAATCCGACCTTACACTCTATTTACTCTTTACTAATCTAGAAAATCCAGAATACTTGCACACAGAACAGAACTTTGGGTAGGGTTGAAAGCTACATGAGAGAGTTTTTAAACTGTGAGACACAACACCAGTATATTTAGCAGACGCAGATGGTTGGGGAAATTTTGATTGCTGAACTATATAGTATGTTAGTGCTGCATGTCAGGATAGTGAAAAGGATTCAAATAATGTGGATACTATTCATTTAGACATGGCTTGTCTTCCATATTTCCGCTATTAATTTGTGAAATGAATGAATGAAACACAAGAGGAGATTTTGAGTTTCTCTCATGACTCCATTTGTAAATTGAGTCTGGGAACTCCTTTTCTAATTAGATGTCGGCTCCTCTGCTTTTCTTTAAAAAAAAAATTTTTTTTAATTTAAAAAATAAAAAGTTCCAAACCCACTGCAGTCACAATTTTTGTTCTTAAGCATCTGTTGACTCAAATTAATTTTCTTGAAAAGGTTTAATTAGAAGCTTATGTTCCTTTATGGGAAGGAAGCCATCTCGTCATGTGCCGTTCCAGGAAGTTTTTATAATGGCAGGGTGGAGTCCACGGAAAAGTTTAAACAGAGCTGCTGGCGTGTCATTGGAATATTTAGGTTCAAAGCACCAGTTTTTTTTTTTTGTTTTTTTTTCTCTCTTTAATCTTATTTAATTCAAGTCATACCTTACTTGTAGCTCCACAAAGGAAAATTTTAGACTGGCACACAAAATGACATGCACGACAGATGTGAAGTTAGGAATGACTTTATTTTAGCAGCATCTCTACTTAATCTTATAAATAGAACACAGTCTTATAAATTCCATAACAAGTAGCGTCCCATGAATCCTACCCAAAAATCCTGAAAACATCCTGGAACATCACATGACAAGATGGCTTGCTTCCCAAAAGGGAACTCACTCACCCCAATGGAGGGCGTCATGCCAAGGGAGCCACAAGGCAGGAGGGCTGAAACGGCACAAGAGGGCTGTGCTGAGACTCAAAGCACAAGACAATCCATGATCTGTCCATCATGTCTATGCGGCTAACAGTGATATCCGAGCAAACACCAAATTATTCTAGCTACAGAATGTGCAGTTCAGTTTCATCCCAGAATTATCTAACATTTTCAGAGATTTCGTCACTGGAAAACCATGAAACTAACAACTGGAAGGACACAGAAAAACAGCAATGGGTCCGCCTCCATCCTAACATCTGTAACATTTTACACCCCATGAATCAACGCCGAAAATTTCTCATTCCTTAGAAAGCAAAGCAGACTTGGCAAATACAATTGGTATAAGCAGAATAATACATTTCTGCATGTTATAAAATCACCTCATCATATTTCCCTATAAAATCATGCTGTTGTGCTATATTCCTTAGGTTTATGCTTTTTTTTTTCCGAAGTAATAATAAACGTTTAATATTTTAGTGACAAAATGATTAAAATGTTGAAAGATTTTATTATATGATGGAATTCTTTTATTAACTGCACACACTGAGCAATTATAAGTGGATGCAATCATTTGGATGACAATGTTATTCAAAATGAATCAGGCAACTTTTTAATATCCGTGCTTGTAGCCTGTGAGTGTCCTGTTTCAGACTTTAAAAGCTTCAAACTTTACGACTGCTGCTGGAAATCCGATCCATATGAAAGGACACTTCAGGTGGTGAAGAGTTATGCAAGAGCTCATGTGAGGCCACCGAAAGATTTTGCATCATTTAAATTAGCTGGCAACTACACAAATCAAATTAGAGCAATGGCAGCTGAGTTGGTATAGTTCTACACCACTGACTGGACAGCTGAAGGAGTGGCTGATGCCCTGAGCAAATCCATTCTCAACCCTAAAAAAAATAAAAAGAACTTAACATTATGGATTCATAATTTTTAGGAAAAGTACAGTCAGGTCCGTAAGTATTTGGACAGCGACAATTTTTGCAATTTTGCCTCTGTACCCCACCACAATGGATTTGAAATGAAGTGGTCAAGATGTGGTTGAAGTCTAGACTTTCAGGTGTTATTCAAGGGGTTTAACAATAATATTGCATTAACTGTTTAGGAATTACAGCCAAGTCCCCATTTTCACAGGCTCAAAAGTAATTGGACAATTGACTGAGAAGCAGTTTCATGGCCAGGTGTGGCCTTCACCCTCCCAAACTGGTGACAGGGGAGACCTAACTGATGAGTGGATATTGGCCAAGGCTAAATTAGGGAGAAAATAAATTTTTAAAAAATTTTAAAAAAGAAATAAAAAAAAAAAGCTGGAAGCACAACGTCCAATATATGTCTCTGTAGGCTATAGCATTAAGAATTCCCTTTACTGGAAAGTGAGGTCCATGAAGACATGGTTTGCCGAGGCTGAAGAACTCGAGTGGCCTGCACAGACTCCTGACCTCACTACACACGGTTGGGATAAACTGGCATAATGGCTGTGCATTACGCCTCCTCGTCTTGACATCAGTGCCCAACGTCTTGAGCTCTTGTGGCTGAATGAGCACAAATCCCCACAGCCACACTACAACTCAATATTAATGCCCATGGTTTTAGAATGGGACATCCAACACTCAGGTGTACACATACTTTTTGCCATATAGTGCAGCAGTTTTATCTGTCTTATCTGCATTTCAAGCCCTTATTTGTTCAATTCCAACCAGACAAATTGAAAAAACAAAAACAAAATAAATACCAACTAGTCAGTCCCTCCAGGATTTTGTGATTTTTGTGATCGCAGAAATTAATGCAAAAATCAAGGAAACTCTGCGATATTCACAGGAGCTTCACAGGACCAAGACGAGTTATGTGACATCATCACAACGCGCCATGTGACGTCATCACTAGGAGCAATCAGTCAAAGCTCATTTTGATTCACGTGTCACACATGAGTACAGTTAAAAGGTCTCATTTACCAAACATTACTGCAAAAGACTGTGCAAAACAGTTGCATGCAATTATAATTTAGCGGATTCAAGTAGTTTTCTGGGGGGGGGGGGTGAATTCACAAAATAATTCCACAAACTGCATTGCAAATTCTGCAAAAAGCCACAGCAAAATCAAGCATTTTTGGCATCACGCAATTCCTGCAAAATTTTCAGATGCACTTTCATGCTGCGAATCTCCAGTTCTACCACATCCCAAAGGTGTTCTATTGGATCCAGATCAGGTGACTGGGAAGGTCACTAAAGAGCATTGAACTCATTGTCATGTTCATGAAACCAGCTTGAGACGACTTTTGCTTCGTGACATGGTGCATTATCATGCTGGAAGTAGCCATTAGAAGATGGGTAAATTGTGGCCATGAAGGAATGCACATGATCAGCAACAATACTCAAATAGGCTGTGGCATTCAAGCGATGACTGATTGGTATTAATGAGCCCAAAATTAAGCCAAGAAAACATTCCCCACACCATTACACCACCTCCACTAGCCTGGACTGTTGACACAAGGCAGGTTGGGTCAATGGATTCATGTTGTTGGTGCCAAATTCTGACCCTACAATCTTGTGTGCCTCAGCAGAAATCGAGATTCATCAGACCAGGCTACCAGGCTAGGTTTTTCCCAGTCTTCAACTGTCCAGTTTTGGTGAGCCTGTGCCCACTGCAGCCTCAGCTATTATAACCCATCTGCCTCAAGGTTCAACATTTTGCGCATTCTGTGATGCTTTTCTGCTCACCACAATTGTACAGAGTGGTTATCCGAATTACTGTAGACTTTCTGTCCGCTCGAACCAGTCTGGCCATTCTCTATTGATTTCTCTCATCAACAAGGTGTTCCCGTCCGCAGAACTGCCGCTCATTGGATGTTTTTTCTTTATTGCACCATTCTGAGCAAACTCTAGAGACTCTACTATATACTCTAATAAATAGTCTAACCAGCCAGCTTGGCACCAACAATCATACCATGGTCAGAGTCTCTGAGATCACATTCTGTCCTAATAAAGTGCTCAGTGAGTCTATGTCATGAGACCAAAAGTGTAGTGTAACGTAAAATGTTTCCATGCATAGAGGAGGTTTACTCTGTGGTAACATGCTTCACCATTTCCATCAAATGTTTTTAGTCTAAACGAAGTAACATAGCACACCACTGCATTTAACTAATTGATAATAAAATCAGAGATTTTTATAGATTTTAATTATTAGTTGTTGCAGCCCTAACTTGTAACTTTACCAATAGCTATATTTTAATTCAGGCTGCCCATTCAAGTTTATACCCTAATAGGGGACAAGTTGGAGAAGAGTCACAAAAGTGTTCCACCACGATTCATGCTTTCAAATGAACGTTGCCATTTAGACAATGTGATTCTGTTTATTCTTCATCAGATGCTGCAAAAACAGCAATACCCTCTGTTCTGTTGTAATGCCATCATTTTAGGCAAACAGACATCAATACAAATGTGCATTTTTACATAGCACGCCTTGCTGTCTACTACCCGCCTCTTTGTTTGACAGACAGCCAAGATCCTCCTGTGGAAAGCTTGAGGCTTTAAGAAGGTCACCTCGGTCAGCTCTCAGAAATTTAGCAAGTCCTTTAATACAGCAGAACAAGAAGCACATCTTCAGATCCACTTATGGACTTCAAGCACCTTTTCATGGAATAAAATTCCTCACACATGATACATGTACAGCATGTATGTTACATGTTCATAGATTTGTGAGAGAAAAACTTTACCAAATAGAGATGAAATGCGGGCCTAAATGTTTTAATTCAACATGCTTGTTAGCAGTGTACTGCATATGCTACCACCAGTGCATGCTGTAAATGTGGCATCATATTAAATGTTTAAGGTGCACAACTCTTACCTGTAGCACTGTCTAGCCTAGAAAGCTAATGCTTCATATTTCCTGTGATAGAGAGGGAGAACTGTGGTAGAAAATCGTCCTGATTCTTCTGGGATAGTGCTTCACAAAGCACACTCTTCCCACCTTCCACAGGTCCTTCCACAGTCTGTCTGGAAGAGAACAATAAGACTAACTATACATTTTGCTGAAGGTATTCAGCACATTCAAGTTATGGCTCCTTTCACACTAATATAAAAGAAGCAGCTTTTGTTCACACCAGTGGTAAGCCCGTTGAGCTTACGTGCCTCTTAAAGACCTTCTTGTGACGAGTGTCTAGGTCTCAATTGGACATCGTACTTGGCGAAGACATTCTTCTAGCCATCAGTTAGGGTTTTCTTTATAGCACTGGAAAAACTTTTACTACACTCTGGATTTTCCCAGAAATGTATGATGTTTGACATTTTGGGTCAGCATATGGCTTACATTTTAAGAATCACTTGTGCTCTTGGATTATACCTGATGTAACATTAGACACCTAAATGATATTCAAAGACCTGCTTCTACATAATTTAGATCAGCACTTATCCCTGATTTTAATTTTTTAATTAAAATAGTAGTCTCCAGTACAATTTGTGCAGTTTTATAAGGAAATGAGCTGGTAAGATTTATTGAGCATCTTGCAGAACCAGCCACAGTTCTTCTGGAGACTTTGACT
Source organism: Cranoglanis bouderius (assembly GCA_023630585.1). Taxonomy (NCBI): domain Eukaryota; kingdom Metazoa; phylum Chordata; class Actinopteri; order Siluriformes; family Cranoglanididae; genus Cranoglanis; species Cranoglanis bouderius. The sequence continues at coordinate 6,333,731 of CM042569.1, forward strand.
TTCTCACTCGCTTCTTATTTTTGCAGCAAAACCCAGCAGCTTTCATTGTGTTTTTTGTCAAAAAAGTGTCTCTTACATAATACGCTGCTTTCTTTAATGACATACAAACATTTTTCTGTAACATTTAATTTTGTGCTAGAAAACTAATGTTTGGGAATCTAAAATGTTTTTTGCACTGACTTGATAATGTAGAAGTCGTAAAATAAAACATTTATAACAAAGTTTGTACTTAAAAAAACAAACAAACAAAAAAAAAAACAGACAGGGTGCCTAAAACTTTTGCACAGGACTATAGGTTAAACATAATCCTAGGTTAAATCAGGGCCAGAAGGAAGGGGACACAAAGACAGATGGACAGAGGAAAGAACAGAGCAGAGCAGCAGAGTTACATGCTACATATGATACTATTAACTAGCTAAATTTAATGATAGAGAATCTGTATTTTTTAAATCTAATAGTTCGGTCACAGATAGAGAGAATTTGATTTATATAACTTGTTTCCCCCCCCCAAACACAGTTTAATCAACAAGACCTTCTGATCAAGAAAAAGCAATGTATGAAATGTACTTTTTTTTTTTAACACTGCAGCTACAAGACTAGTGTTGCATTAAAAATTTTGGACAAATAATAAATCAATCAGCTTGCCCAGCAGGCATGTGGAAGCTCCAGTGTGATTGCCCAGTCCCCACTTTTGGTTGTCCAGAAAGCTAACTGACGAGGACAGAACAGTGCAGTGTAATAATGTATAGTTAGCAAGTTATGTGCATTAATACAGACCAAGGGAAAGGAATAAATATATGAATACTCGTCTGCGACCTCAACCAAAAGTCACCATGCAACTGGTGAAAGTTTCAGTTTGAGCTGTGGTGTTCTGTCCTCAAGAGTAAAAACATTTGTCTAGCATGTTTATTTTCTTTCTAGATGTTTAACTCTGAAGTGATTGCACCTTATGCTAGCACAAAGGTTACACAATATACGACCAATAGTATGTGGGCGCCTGACCATCACACCCATATGTGGTTCTGCTCCAAACTGTTGCCACGATTGTATAGAATGTCTCTGTAAGCTGTAGCATTACAATTTCCTCTGCCCTTCAGAGGCCTAAACCTGTTCCAGCATGACGATGCTCCTGTGCACAAAGCGAGCTCCATGAAGACATGGCTTGCCAAGGTTGGAGTGAAAGAACTCTAGTGTCATGCACAAAACCCTGACCTCAAGCCCACTGAACACCTTTGGGATGAACTGGAATACAGACTGCACGCCAGACCTTCTCGCCTGATATCAGTGCCTGATCTCACTGATGCTCCTGTGGCTGAATGAACACCAATCCCTACAGCTATGCTCCAAAATCTAGTGGAAAGACTTCCCAGAAGAGTGGAGGTTATTATAACGGCAAAGAGGGGAGTAAATCTGGAATGGGATGTTCAAAAAGCACTTATGGGTGTGATGGTCACGTATACACAAACTAGTGGCCATCTAGTTTATACAGTCGGTCATCTGTGCAGGTTAATTAATCTGCCGTAGTAAGCATTCTACCGTCAGCCAGATCATATCTCAGCCAATTTGCTTAGTTTAGCAGGCAGTAGGATTCAGAAGTGTGAGCTATAATTACATCAATGAGTAAAGTGCATTACAGTTAAAAATACACACCAAATGAAAGTTATTGTTCAGCAGAAGTCAACAGGAATTAGGGTTTATATTTGTTCACTGCTTGTTGTACCTACTTTTACTACTGCTGGGCAAGTACGAATAAGAGACTAACAACCCATACATGCACTCTGTTTGTCCTGGCTGCCTGGGCTTCTCATCTATCCAACCCAGTGAAGCGTCCACAATAATATCATGCGTGTTCTTTATCGCAGCATGTTGAGTTACAGACTGTATTAAGGTACGTTCACACATACAGCGACTCGCAACGACAAAGTGACCGGAGACCGTTCGATTTCAATGAGAGCTGGTGACTTCCGGCAACAGCGACCATTGGCGACTAGATGTGGGCGTGTCCAGTGATGCGATAAAGTTGAGAAGAGTTTAACTTTATGTAAATGTGGAGCGACTTGGTGCCGCGACTACCAATGGGAGTGAAGACGGTAGAGCGCAGAAGGAGTGAGGATCCGAGTCTGACACGCAGGTAGGTGCCGCAGACAAATGGGTGCAATGGGGAAGGGCACATACACTGCTTCTCCTTCATCTCGTATGACATGATGCATATATACACAGCACTGTGCAAAAGTCTTAGGCACCCTATTTCTTTTTTTTTTTTTTGAAGTACAAACTTTTTTTTATACATTCTACATTATCAAGTCAGTACAAAAAACATTTTAGATTCCCAAACATTAGTTTTCTAGCACAAAATTAAATGTTACAGAAAAATGTTTGTATGTCATTAAAGAAAGCAGCATATTACGTAAGAGACGCTTTTCAGACAAAAAAACACAATGAAGGCTGCTGGGTTTTGCTGCAAAAATAAGAAGCGAGTGCGAAAGTCAAAGTCTCCAGAAGAACTGTGTCTGGTTCTGCAAGATGCTCAATAAAACTTACCAGCTCATTTCCTTATAAAACTGCACAAATTGTACCGGAGACTACTATTTTAATTTAAAAAATTTTGTCACACCAGATATTGACTTTGTTTCATTTACTACTGTTTACTTCTATTTACTGTATTTTTTTTTTTACGTAGAAACATTTAATGTCATTATTTTGAAGGCATCTTTGCTCTACAGCATTTCTTTGCATGTTACTAAAACGTTTGCACAGCACTGTGTACACTGGGGAATTTTATATACAATCACTCTCCCTCCAGAATGTTTCATTTTAGCTGCAAGAAAACGGATTTGTTGACAAAAGTGGAATGCTAGTTGCGGCACCCGCTGATAAATGTTACTATGGCAAACAGTAGTAGGAACACCTACTGGCGACTTCATAGTACAGCGACTGGCAGCGATAAAATCGCTGTATGTGTGAACGTAGCATTACACAGCCGAGGCTGATGTACAGATACCGCGGATATGCAGGCAGTTTAAGTAAATACACAGTTGTACTAGACTGAAACAGAATCTGTTCTGTGTGACTTACTGGGAAGAGCAGAACACTCAACTCTTTAAGTTGCAGTCATTTCTTTATTGAACCGTAAACCCACAAAACCACAGAGAGTCAACAACTGCTTTATTTGCATGACCTTTTCAAATAAAACCAAAACACACACACACATACACACACACACACACACCTACTCCAAGACAAAATATAAGGGGGGGGGGGGGGGGGGGGGGGGGGTAATGGCAGGTAAAGGCAGCATTTCCCAGTGAGTCTGAGTGCTGAATAATGTTACCCTAATAAGATGTCCATCACTAAAAATAACCACAGATGCACTAAAATATTTACAAAAATAAACAATATCCAACTGAGTCTGACTGAAACACACAAAGGCTGCACTGACAAGATCTGTTACTGCTGAACTAAGATAAGCATAAAAATACACACGCGTTCTACAGATCTACATACAGCCTCTATATCTACAATAAAACACCTGCGACATTTTTTCATGATCTCACTTTTTTCCCCTAATAGTTTCTAATGTTTATCACGTGGCTCTGGAGAACACTGTGTTGTATTGCTTCATTCTGAATGAGGAATAAAAAATATTTTATTTCTACTAAATTAATTCTCGTAGTCAACCCCTGGTATAGTTTAAATGCTCAAAATGACAGTGTAACTATGTGTAACAGTGTAATTATTAGACTAACGATGCACGTTGTGAACTCTTTACACCTAACAGTCGTTGATAGAGTTACTAGAGCAGCCTTGATTTTGTCTGAATAATCTGAAGCTTTACGTTCTTGTGCAGTTCACTTCCCGCTCGGTGCCGCGTTCTGTATCATGACATGGCATGACACGTGCTGAATAATTCAGAGTTAAGTGTTTTATAGCCAGGGTTTGCCACTCCTCACAGAAACACACACAGAAATGCTGCACATGCTGAAATCTGCCATGTTTAGTTTAAGAGGTTTTGGGTTATTTTTGTAGACCGCACAGTGACCGAGAAAGCCCAGAAAGCCACTGTACTGATGTATTTTGGGCTGTATAGTCAGGGCATCCAAGAGAGAGTAGATGATCTGTCTATATAAACACAGTTGCACAGGCATGAAAGTGCTAGCTTGATCTACCGATAACACCTCAATTTTATAATAAGATACCCAGAGGTACTGTTTCCATAAAACTATTCATAAGACAAGCTGTGTAATATCAATCAATTAATTAGGTAATATCAATTTGGAAAGTGCGCCAGTTGAGACAGCCCAACTAACATATGCAGCTAAAGTTAAATCAGTATACAGATTTAAAAATAAAAATAAAAAAATCCAAAGGTTTCTCAAGTTAAACGTATGTTACACATATCTACAGAGCTGATTCTAGCTTCTAAATCAGAAAAGAAGTTCTTTCTTACAAAGTCATTTCCGCTCTCAGGTCATAATGAATCATTAACCAGAGGTCTGGTAATAGCAGGTCATTGCAGAATCAGGATTTGGCCATGTCACACTACAGCCTCATACAGATCACAGCACAAGCTACTGACTGGGTCACTGAAAAAAGAAAAAAAAAAAAATGGCTCGGAGTCAGGAAAGGTCACGGGCAACAATGAAGAGTCTCGGTATAGCATGCTTGTCATGAAGGGTTCGGGCTATTTTCTGCTAGTGGCCTGCTTTTGCAGTGGTGCAGTGGCGGCAATGGACTTCCAACAACATAGTGCACAACATATACACAAGCCCTGACCCTATAATTATGGAAATGGTGGAACATTGTAAAGAATATGGCAAAAGAAAGGGGGGGGGAGAGTTATTTTTTATCTTTATTTTATTTTTTTTAAGCTAGTTACTGTAAGGGAGTTCCTTCTTGTCAGTTCCCTCGGTTAAAGTTTAGAAATAGCACAATACCACTTATAGATACTGAAACCTTGAGTTGACGAGAAAATGCAAAAATTAAACCAAATATTCAAACATTTATATATTATCTTAAACATGGGTCAACAAAAACATGTGAAAACTGGCCATGTTGTGATAACCTGACCTCCTGAAATAATATTACTATGAGTACACTACTATAATACAATATTATGAATTCTTTATGCTTTAGTTATTCATTGTGCGTGTTTTAGTGCGTTGTTATGGAAAGAGCGTATTCACAACGTGACTTACCCATTCTACCTAGCACCTTACTTTAGTTCAACTTCACTTGTGCGTTCGCGTCATTTTGTACAGAAGGAAGTTTTAATATTACGTTTATGTTGTGTAAATGTCTGATTAATCTCATATGTGCATAGGATGCGTTTGGGCGAGTTCATTAACCCGCTAGTGAAGTGCTTCAGTTTACCTCTGTTTATTCACTATTCAGTGTCAGCTCACGCAGCTTAAGCGGGTCAATGTGACATTATTGACTATGACTAGATTATTTGAAACACTAGGACTCTTCTTTCTAGATTTTTCTTCTTCAAAAAACATTGTTAGTGCATTGTTAATATCTTGCGTGTCATTTATTTCAACAGGATGTTTTAATTTAAACTCTGTGCTAGTGCTTGCGACACATCTTAAACTCCAATGCACGGTTTTTGCATTCGAATGTGCATTTCTATCTTTAATTCAACATTCGAATGTCAACATGACAGCCCTAGAGCAGACGAGACGACAGAAGCAGCGCGAATGGCTAAAATGTTGGCGTGTCAGGAATCTCCCCCTCGTGCCGAGTGCAGAAGCCTTCAGCGCGCAGCGTGTTTTTGTTTTGATTCATGACTTTCTCCACCCGTGTTCTCCACCTCCATCCAAGTTACTGATCTGGTTTCATTTGGATTATCCCTGCTTTTGCTGTTCGCTGATCGCCTGGCCTGTGTTCTGTTTACTGATTTTGATTCACGACTTGGATTTGTCTGCCTGCCTCTCAAATAAAACGCTTAAACTGCATTTGCATCCGTCTCTACTCGCCGAACATGACGTGGTGACATTCATTCTTATGTAAACAAACACGTATGTAAACACAATGGGAATTATCGAGGTCAGCAAAAGTTATCGAAGTCATGTGTCATACGATAACTCGATAAAGTAATCGTCGTGACAGGCCTAGTATAATGCATGGGTAGCTCCAGTCAGTTTAATCACCGTTCGAAATTAATGCGCGGCCTATAAACAACTGTAACCATAGCAACATACAATTACAGTTGCAGATAAACTAACAGCTTCATTATTATTAGTAGAGACGCAGCACAGGCACAAGTAATTCACACATGAACAATCTCTCTCTCTAATAACTACTTATTATAATCCATTCAAATAAATGCAATCTTATTGCACTACTTTATCTCTGTATGATTTAGAGCGGACAGAATTCTAAATCTAACGACCAGTATATAGAATAACTAACAAAAATGAACCATCATTTTTATCCTTTCAATCAAAGTTTGCACTGCATCGATGACGGCTTTAATTTGTCAATGCTGGAAATTCACCATGGTATAAGCAGGATAACACATGGCTAGGTGTTAATACCACGATTTTAACACACGCTGCTTCACGTCGGTGGTTCTTTGCCTCCACATCGTGCATTAAAATCACGTAATGCACACCTAGACGTGGATTGTCCCTTACTAAAATCAATCAAAACCCAAAAAAATTCCATATGCAAACATTTCCAGTTCCAAAAAAATAAATTTCTTTTCCAAATCCAATTCCAATCTTCGCCATTTGTTACAGGATTCAATATGTTTTCTCTGATATCCACCATTTTTTTGCTAGTATTGGTCCAATAACGATACTGGGTATCATATTGCTGACATCTCTAGTTACAGGTAAAGAAAAAAGAGCAGGTGATTATTATAACTGCAGGTCACATTCCACAAATCAGTAAGGGGTCAAAGTGCAGTCAGCTTGACAATTTCAAGTTCAGCAGCTGCAAACGGCAAAAATGACTCCTATCCCTTGGCCTCTTGTGCATTTGTGTGTGCGTGTCTGCGTGTTTTTTAAACTTTATGACAGATCCATCTAGAACAGCCAGTGCTTCATTGTGTGGTTTTGGTTTTAAGAGCATTATGTTTGTGCATGGTTTTATGGCACACAGCTATTAAACTCCACAAGGAAGCAAAGCCATTATGAACTGCAGGGCTCCAACATGACTCACCATGAGCCTCGCTCTCAACACTAGCCTCACGCTGCGTGTGGGAGAAGATGCAAAATGAGTTTGCAAAAGGCTTGTGTGGCAGATCGGTGACAGAGAGAGACACGCACTTTAGCCTGAGTTACCAAGTTTATCGACTTCCCCTTAGGCACGGTCGAGAACTGTCAAGTCTAACATAGAGTCAAACTAGGCAAAGGCAAAGGCAAAGGCGTCCCCCCGTCCTTACTCATCTTTGCTTACTCACTGACAGCACTCAGGTTCTGACTTGACTTGCTCAGTGGGAAGGGTAACTAGTTTAGAAACAAGGAATTCTACTCTGAAAGGACTAAAAGACACCACCCTACTTGACAACCAATCATACAGAAAATGAACAGTACAAATACAGAAATAGTGGTAGTCCATTAAACACTCTGCATTTCGCCTGCATGCACACATCACCTTAGTGGCATAGGTGTCTGCAAAAGAAATTAACATACTCAGTATATCCAAAGGAACAAATGTAATAAATTAGACAAGCTTGGTGTCCAACATTTGCTTCTATTGTTTGTTTCTAAGCCAAGAGATTAACGTAGTTAAAAAGTAACTGAAGTCCATGTTCAGTCACTCACTCACTCACTCAGACCACTTCATCCAGGTCTCGGCCGCGGTGGATCCGGAGCCTATCCCAGGAACACTGTGTGTGAGGTGAGAATACTGAGACGCCAGGCCATCACAGGGCACCATGCACACATTCACACCTAGAGGCCATTACTCTTAGCTAATCCACTTACTGACGTGTTTTTGGGAGAAGGGAGGAAACCAGAGAACCCAGAGCAAACCCACAGGGACGTAAGGGGGGGGGGGGGGGGACAAGCACAGTAATCTGAGCTCAGGATTGAACCAGCGTCCCGGGAGCTGTGAGGTGGTACCCGCTACACCACCGTACATTTACTGCTTCTGTAACATGCCTCAAGCAGTATCCATTCCTTAAATATAGTTATGTGGACTTGCCAGTGTGGTTTAGGACACAGTTTGACTTTTTACAGCCAGAATCACTTTTTCCCCTCAGTGTGGTTCCGTATCATTCCACCGCCTGGACCTTGCCTCTAAATGTTTGAGAACTGTATGAGAAAGCTGGAATTAATTTATTCAGATAATAAGGTACTTCCACTCTGTTCAATTTGTAAATACAAACTATCCCTTAATATACAAACTGTTTATTTAGCAAACAGATCGCATGGCTCATGTTGCTTGCAGCAAGTATGTGCACATTTGGGTTTGGGTATGTCATTCATTCATGCATTAATCTTCAGTAAACACTTTACCCTGGTCACAGTGGGTCCAGCACTAGGAACACTGGGCACAAGGCAGGAAAACACCATGAATGGGACACCTGTCCATCACAGGGCACCATGCACACACCCATTCACACCTAGGGACAATTTAGCATAATCAATCCACTGACTGGCATGCTTTTGAGAGGTTAGAGGAAGTTAAACCTAGAGAAAACCCACAAACAGGAAGAACATGCAAAGCTCCACACAGAGAGCAACCCAAACACTGGATTAAAGCGTGGAGGCAGCAACAGTACCCGCTCTCCCACCACGCAGTCCTGTTTAAGTGTGCATGTACGCAAAATATTTTGCATGTCATAGACATGAAGTTGTTGGCTACATGAGCTTTGTAGCTCCAGTGCAAACTAAAGAAGCAAACACCTCTTAGCTGATGGAGTACTACTGAATTATGAGTGGGGCGCAATTTTTATTTTTCACTGAAATCTCACAAAATATTTAAAAGCTGGCTTCAGTGTGGCCTTGTGTCATTGTTGTTAGGAAAGTTAATACACTGGAAGGGTAAATACTGTTTACCTGAGGTAGTTAGACTCTCTCCCCTATTCCCGCCCATTCGTGAAGCTCTGCCCTCAGGATCTTAGGTGGTCAATAGAATGTCCATTTAAATGACTGACAGAAGGCACATCCAAACACAAACAAGCATTCAGGACCAGAAATCCCCTTTCCATACAGGTTTTCTCAGCACCTTTAGCCGCATTCACGCCACGTCTTAATTACAAGATTCCCACTCGTAAAAAAGCGTTCACGTCCTCGTAGAATTACAACTTGTGAACTAGGAATTTTCTGAGACCTCAGACTTGTACCACCTATCCGCTGCAACGTCATGCAGAGACATTCAAAATGGCAGCGGCTTCAGCGGCGAAATGTAGTTAAGTAGTCATCTCGTAATATTTCTGCGTAATCATTAGTTTAAGTGACTATTCTTATTGTCTTAATAATGCAAGATTAATCTGAAAACAAATGAAAGACATACAACACAGTTTAATGCAATCTTGCAGTTGTCAACATCATCATCACCTCACACGGATTCATTTTCAAATCCGAGTCCGAGGACATGAACGGCTCCGAGTTGAACGTCCGGGTTGTCATCTAGTAATTACGGTAATTCCGACATGGCGTGAAGGTAGCCTTTATAAACTTGTTTTTTTTTGGTTTTTAAACATGTTCTACATATCTGCCAGGCTATTTGTAAAAGTAAAGAATAAAAAAAAAATACTGTTGCACTATATTTTGTTGTTTTTCCTGGAGCATCTTGACTGAATAAAAAATTTTTTTAAAAATACTGAATTAAAAATCATTTTTTAAAAAAGCTAAACCTGTTTTCCCATAGATTATAACAGAATCTTTATCAATACCTTAATTTGGACATATAATTAACTTTATATTTTACTTTTATCAAATATGAGATATAGCATACTCTTTCCAGACATCATTTTCTGACCGAGTCAGACAAAAATACAATCCCAGAGACAGCCGGTAATAATAATAATAATAACAACAACAACAACAACAACAATAATAATACATTACCCTACCTCCTCATGTAAAACTAATCCAATCCAAATAGGGCTTAATAGGGAATTGTATGTTTTCACTTGACGATTGCACTGTCCTGCTTGACTTTTTTGTTTTTTTAAATCAGGATGACTGAACTTTGATCACTTTACTGACTCAAGGAGTGTGACCTGCAGATGTAATCTCTCTAGTGCTCTGTTTCTGGGGCCTACACAGTGCACTACAGTAGAGCTGTACAAGTGTTAGAACAGGTAGCCTGCTGAAATGAGCTTGGTAAAAAAAAAAGCCACCCAAAACAAACACACACACACACACACACAAACACACACACACACAAACACTCCTCAGGAATTCCTGGTTACGTTTTGCACCCTGACTGAAGAGACCGTTACACACAGACAGGGCCAGCTAGCTGTACACACACACACACACACACACACACACACACACACACACACACTATTAGCTTCCCCAGGCTGAAATAAGGTTAGCTAGCGGTACAGTGACGATGAGTAAACACTTTCCATTCGGCTGACGTTAATCGTTGCTGTCATGCACCACAGTGCTGTTAGCTAATATTAGCTTACTCTGAGGCTCAGCTGGGCTATGGGGCTAATTAAAAGAAAACCCAGCCAGTTAACAACTCTCTTAGAGTCAACTGAATCCGTTGAACCGAAACTCAAACCCACAACCGTCTGAAAAATAACACTCACCTTCCTGATTAAAGCTGTTTTCCTCGTAGCCAGTATCACTGGAGGTGCCAATAATATTGAAGAAATAACTGTTAGCTAGTCTTGGCTCTGCAGTTAGCCACAGCCAAGCGGCTCAGCTCTTCACTATCCACCGAAAAACACCTAACGAAAGAGGAAGGCAACATCAGAAACGCCACTGGTTTCGCTCCAGCACGATATGCTTTCTCTTTCCGTTTGCTGCAGTACCGGGACTGTCCTCGACCATCAAATCTGTGATAGCTCAATCCCTTTCCCCTTTCGCAGCCATCTTCTTTCTCGAGTTCCTCTGTTGCATTATTTTTCCTCACCCGTATTCTGACAAATCCCACCTCCTGCTCTAAGATTGGTTAATAGTTCGTGCTCATGAGTAATCCACCAATCGGAGTCAGGTGCCGGCCCCGCGCAAGAGGCGAGGGGTAATCCGAATGCGAGTGGGAAAATAAGTAAGGTAGCTCAAGCACACACCCACACGCAAAGGGACGGTGTGACGTCTGGAACAGCTACTCATGCACCGATCAACAAGACACACCTCTGTCCTACTCAAGGTTTACATGTCGGGTTATTCTGAAGGACAGGGAAATTGAATTCCTAGTTAATTTTATATAACAATTTTTTTTTTTAAATGTTGATATTATTGGGGGGGGGGGGACACCTTCAGCTTGAAGACTAGTCAGAAAACTTAGTTACACCTGAGACTCCTCCCATAAATGTTAAATAAACAACTCCTTACATTTTCTCTATCAAATAACTACTTTTTTATAATCTGTTTATTATTAGCCTTAGATTATGTAGGTTGTTTGTCCCCACTAGCAAACACTCACACTTGACTCGCCCATGTAGCTTGCAGTTTGTCTCATGTGGGCTTGGAGAGTCCATCCAGCATTTTTAGCTCCGATAAGAAAGGATAGTAACCAAATTGTGTAGCTTACAGCACACAATTTACTACAGTATACAGTTTATTTGTCTTTACAGTGCACTCTAATATTTTAATAAAGTGAAAAAAGTGTGAAAATTGGTTGTTTTTATGTACATTACATCCCAGGCTTCATATTAGCTCTGTTAGCAGATTAGCGGCCTGAGCTACCAGTACTAGCTCCATACACTCACCAGAAGCACCACCGAATACCTATATATCTTTATATCTTCTTTGAGCTAGTTAAACACAAACTAAATAATGCACTAATCAGTGTGAAAGTAGGTCATTTGATTTACATGTAACATGCCAAGCTCTGTATTAGCTATTAGCAGATGAGTGCTGGAATCTAGCTACAAACACTCGCCAGAGACACCAATTATGTCTGCTATTTTCTTCCAAACTTTATTTGTCTTTGTAATGTTCTTTATAACACACATTTAATGAGAGTTCATATATAGTAGAACAGGATAAGGTGAAACCAGAGTTATAAGTTTTTCCTTCCATTTTTTCAGAGTCAGACTGTATATAGGAACTAATTGCAGCGTAGGAACTAAAGTTGTGAGAGAGGAACTGAATAGAAAATTAGTGGTCACCTGTTGCTTTGTCACTCGCTGGTATGAACGCACCTTAAGTCCCTGTGATGGAGTTGTCACTACAGAAATGTTACAATGAGCGTGTTATATAAACCTGTGGTTTGCCTTGCAGCTGGAAATGCTACCAAGATTATTGAACTACTATAGAAAATGAATTACCATCTTCTGATATATCAGATTCAATAATTCAACACTGCTGTGGCATTACAATATTATTTAATTTCTATAATTCTGTTTACTCACATCCGTCATGCATTGTAGGCATTTCCAAATTGTCTGTAGTGTGTGAATGGGTGTGTGATTGTGCCCTGTGATGGGTTAGCACCATGTCCAGGGTGTCCCCTGCCTCGTGCCCCGAGCGCCCTGGGATGGTCTTCAGGCTCCCCTGTGACCCTGTGTAGGATAAGCGGTATGGAAAATGGATGGATGGTTGGATATAATTCTGTTTAGTTATAGGCAAAGATTTTATTCGACAAAGTAAAACCCATCTTTCAACATTTTTAGAAAACTTTTCTCTAAAATTTTTATTATATAAAAATTATTAATGCAAAAAGTATTATCCAAACTTATTTTAGATCTTAAGAATTAAGGAGTTATAGAATTTCACTCGTACCATTCAAAAAAAAAACTTTATTTATTTATTTATTTTTTTTAATTTTCTGATTTGTTACATATCCTGCTGCCTGTCTGTATTTTTCACTGCCCTACTTTATTTCTGTGATTCAAATAAATAGTTAAGCATGCTGCTGCCTGGTGGAGATCAGCATGACAGGCAGAACAACCTTGAATTCTCAGCATGCCATTCTCACCAAGTTGAGACAGGGGTGCTATAAAGCAGGAGAAGGTGATTATGATTCAAGGGGACTTAATGGGGTGGGGGCAAAATTTCTTCAAGTAAAATAGCACCTTAAATGGCAGAATGACACAATTGCACTGCATCAAGATATGCCTTGTCAGGTCATTCATACCCACAACAATAACACGACTGCACTGTTTTCACTATATACACTACCCACTACACACCTTATATTTCTAATTATGCATGTGCCTTGTACAAACTGCCTTTTGTAACTGTTTCAATCATTCTTATTTTATACGCTTGTTTTTTTTTTTTAATGTTTTTTTTTAATCAAGCTGAGCCAGTGTTCTACATAAAAATGTGCTGTATATTATTATCTTATCTTATCTAGCTTGTTTTTAATCCTACATTTTTAATCTGACATCATTGGCCTATTAAATCACAGAACAAACTCGTTGCTGCATAAATGCTTCTCTCCTAAAACTATCTGCACCTCGATTAAAACTTAAGATTCAGACTTATTTCAGTTGTAGAATAATACAGACTTAAATATGAGGCAAGTATTTCAAATCATTAATTATTTCAGTGTCGGTACATCTTATTTATTCACCTATTCACTTATTCTTCACCTTCTGGTTATCTCTTGTGAGTTTTAGGCCATTTCTACTGTGTCATTAAGACACCTCGTACCCGTGATTCCCTCCAGGGAGACGTCACTGCGGCAACCAGCATCACCTTCCTCTTGCACTGCACAGGTTGAGCTGCTTGTTATTATGAACCTAGGGTTATGAGGCCAAACAATGCGTAGGTTGAGGCACACACACACACACACACACACACACACACACACACACACACACACACACACACACACACACACACACACACACACATATCCCACACTTTATAGATGAAGGAATATCAGTACATGTGTGAGAAAGTGATCTAATTATATTATTGTTTTTCTGCTAGAATAAGGACTCCAGGATCATGTCCAACTACTATTGTGTGTATTGACTATTAGTAGTACTGTAAAAGCTACAATGAATCGCTGGACTAAACTTCTTAGCTTGCATCGCACACAAAAAGATGGTGAAGCACAAGTGGCAAAAGCAGAAGGACAAAAAGAAGAGAAGAAGGAGCAGAAAACAAAAGTAAAGTGAGTGTTTCTTTAATTATTTGACATATATACAAATCATATATATGGAGAAAGAAATTTTACATTTAAAAGAGTAAGAAAACATCTGTATATGAATGACTGCAATGCTTTGTACAAATATACATATACATGCACATGAAAGGTTTTCCCATGTGCACAAATATCTCATGTTTTTTATGATACTGTACTGTATGTTCTTTAAAAAACTGCCCTGACTCATACATTTCTGTTTTGTGCACTTTGCTCCTCTAGCACGCAATTAAAAAACTTGTATGTATTCTTGTACTGTTCTCTGCTTGATATATCGCCTTTCTTGTATTTCCTCATTTGTAAGTCGCTTTGGATGAAAGGTCTGCTAAATGAATAAATGTAATGTAAATGTAAACATTTTTTACAGTACTGCTTGATCATAGTGTATCAAAGGAGTTAACTGTGTAAATCATGTAACACTCATGTGACTATATTGTAATTACTCAGCAAAACATACAGTATCATTAAGCTTACTGTGAAGCTAGATGGTAAAAGCATTTACCTGAAGCAACATCTGGCTAATTATTTTGTCATCATAAAGACACTGATTAAATCATTGATTTAAAAAAAAAAAAAGAATAGCTTCAATTATTTTTGCAAAGCAGGGTAAGCACAACAAGGCTAGCTCAGTCGGTAGAGCATGAGTCTTAATTTCAGGATCATTGGTTTGAGCACCACGCTGGGCACCACACCCAGCCACTGGGGTTGCACAAGCTAGTGCACTCTCAGTGCTGGTCCCAAGCCCGGGTGAAATGGGAGGGTTGCGTCAGTCAGGGCATCCAGCCAAAAACCTGTACCAAATCAAATATGCGGATCATAAACCAGATTCCATAATGGAGACGGGTGATCTGCTGTGGTGACCCCTAGTGGGAGCAGCCGAAAGAAGAAGGGTAAGGGTACTTATCCTAGCTAAGTGCCCTTACCCTTCTTCTTCTTTCGGCTAGATATTTAAAATAGATAGCTCATATAGCTTGCTTCTTGATTTTTCTTTTTTTTTTCTTCTGCTTCTTCTTCTTTTTTTTTTTTTAAATTTATTTATTTTACTTTTTGTAATATTCAGGACTGTGACCCTGTAAGGATTACTTTAAAGCACTTAAAGCAATTTAAAGGCTATTTTGAACTCTTTTTTATTCTTGCTTTTTCATCTAATTTGAAAAAGCATATTGAGGTAAGTTTCTCTAATTTGATACCGTTAACTGGCTATATTTAACTAAGTGAGCCTGTTTTCTTTGCTGATGCCAGGTTAGACTAACATCGATTCTAGTAGCTAACATAATCTGCTAGGCAGCAAGTCAAATTCTAACTAATGATAAATATTACAAACTTACAGAGATTGAATGATGTTTTCATGCAAAATGGGGTAGTTGCTTTAAAACATAAAATAGTTTTAGATAAGAAATAAAAATTGACGTTGACAATGACTTAATTTCATCAGTTAAAACATAAACATTTTACTTTAGGACTAATACTTGAGTACATTTAAAAGTAGCAACCTTTTTTTCACCTGAATACATTTTTTGCTGGATAATTTTTAATTGAGTAATATTTCTATCTATACTTTCACTTGTCCTTCCCTGAAATTTATAATGGGGGTTTTACAGTAATGTACTGTTACCAATATACAGTCCTGTAAAACATAGTTTTGCACTCTATTTAAAAACACATTATAATACAATGTAAACAAATTTTACAGTTACAATGCTGTTAAAATTACTCACAGTGACTACTTGGCAACTATGTAGACAGTAGGATACTGTAAATTTACAAGGTCTTTTTTTTTTGACCAGTTGGTTCTACAATGGATTGAGACAGCCAACAACACTATAATCGCTCTTTCTCTCAATCTCTCTCTCTCTCTCTCTCTCTCTCTCTCTCTCTCTCTCTCTCTCTCTCTCTCTCTCAGCTGGAGGGAGTGGGTGATTGATCCCTCTGAAGAGTTTTACTATGGCTGGTTGCAGGTCATGATCTTTCCCATCATCTACAACTGGGTTGTTATTATCCTCAGGTAGGAGGTTTCATGATGTCAATAAAGACAGAACAGACCCTGACTAAAACTTAATGGCATAACAGGGTGATACATGAATAACAAACAGCCTAGCTGCAAATAACAAGCATGTGCTTTTCAAAGCCAACAAAGATTAATATGTTATTAAGATTTGTTCAGTAAAGGTGAAGAAACCATGTCAGGTATCACTACACATAGGCAGAGGTTTTACTATGTCTGCAATTAACTTAAAACCTTCGTTAATGTTGTTTAAGGGTCTGTTTTTATGAAGTTGATCAGAAATTTCAGGCTGTTTGGTACACCTTAGACTACATCTCTGATCTGGCCTATGTGGCTGACATATTCGTCAAGGTCCGTACTGGTAAGTGTAATAATTTCAGTTTTGTTATTTAATGTTGTTAGCATTATAATTTATATAGCTATGGTCCATTTTTGAAATAGCAATGTTCACATACAAATCAGATACTGTCACATCAAAGCTTTATGTTCTTTATCCTAAAAGAAAGATAGGTCTTCCAATCCTGGTGTTCCCTTGCTCCTAACACCAGATTTAACCCATCACCAAATTAAGTCCTTCATGAGCTAAAATAGATGCATTGATGGAAGAAAACTGCATAGTTTTACTCCAGAATCAGGATTTGTTTGGAAACAATAATGAAAGGGAACTAAAGCTAGAGTTCATCACTTTCTTCTGAGAGACAGAACTGCCAAGGAGGAAAAAATTAAATGGGTAATTTATGTATTTCTCTCCTCTATTGACAACAGGGTTTTTGGAGCAGGGCAGCCTAGTGCGAGATATGTCACGGCTAAAAAAACGCTACCTGCACTCCTCTCAGTTCTTTTGGGATATGCTGTCACAACTGCCCACTGATCTGCTCTATTTGAATGATTTTTTCAAGACTCCTGTGGTGCGGATAAACCGGTTCCTTCGCTCACCTCGCCTCTCTGAGGCCTTGGACCGCATGGAGACACGTACTGCCTACCCGAACATATTCCGCATATCCAAACTAATGATCCTCATCTTTATTCTCATCCACTGGAATGCATGCCTCTATTTTGCCCTCTCAAAATATATTGGCTTTGGAAGTGATGAGTGGGTCTACCCTGACACCACAGACAGTGAGTTTAATTCCACACGCCGTCAGTACTTCTACTCCTTCTGGTTTTCCACTCTGATCCTCTCCACAGTGGGAGACACCCCACAGCCGACTCGTGAGGAGGAGTTTCTCTTCATGATTGCTGACCTCTTGATTGCCGTGCTAGTGTTTGCCACTGTGGTTGGAAGCGTAGGGAGCGTAATAATGAACCTGCGTAACAGAGACAATGTCTTCTTTCCAAATCACGAGCTGGTGAAGAGCTACTTGCGCAGTCGACGAATCAGCAAAGCACTTCACAACCGTGTCAACGCATGGTACCAACATCTCTATATCAACAAGTGAGTCCTATTGCTTATTCACCTATCTGTTTAACTCATTCAGCTACAGTATATTGTATACATATCATTTTGCACAGCAAAAAAGCTTTGGTAGCCATTTAGCTCTGCTCTGAAACAGGAAGATCACCCGGGAGAATGAAATCCTCCAGCAGCTACCAGTCACACTGCAGACGGCCATTGCTGTGAGCGTGCACTTACCCATTCTATCCAAGGTTACCATCTTCCAGAACTGTGAGAGCAGCCTGCTGGAAGAACTGGTGCTCAAGCTCACCCCACAGGTCAAAATTTAAAGCTCGCAGTAAAAGAAACGTGAAGCTAAAATTATCCTGTGTAGTACAGTGCTTTTTATTCCATTTGTGTAGGTCTACAACCCTGGAGAGTATGTGTGTAGGAAAGGTGATGTAGGGCATGAGATGTACATCATTAAAGAGGGGAAGTTGGCTGTGGTGGCAGACGATGGGGTCACTCAGTTTGCTGTACTGGGTGACGGCAACTTCTTTGGCGAGATCAGCATCCTAAATATAAAAGGTAACATCTAATGATATGACAAACATGTGCATGTCTCATGTTTAAAGAAAAATTTTGAGCCACACATACAGTATATACACTCACTGAACACCTTATTAGGAACACTATACTAATACTGGGAAGGGCCTCCCTTTGCTCTCAAAACAGCCTCAATTCTTCGTGGCATGGATTCCACAAGATGTTGGAAATATACCTTTTAGATTCTGGTCCATGTTGACATGATTGCATCACACAATTCTTGCAGATTTTTCAGCTGCACTTTCATGCTGCGAATCTCCCGTTCTACCACATCCCAAAGGTGTTCTACTGGATTCAGTTCCAATGACGTTGGAAGCCCAATAAAGAACATTGTACTTATTGTCATGTTTATGAAACCAGTTTGAGATGACTTTTTCTTTGTGACAAGGTGCATTATCATGCTGGAAGTAACCATTATAAGATAGGTAAATTGTGGCCATGAAGGGATGCACATGCAACAATACAATAGGCTGTGGCATTCAAGTGATGACTGATTGGTATTAACGGGCCAAGAAAACATTCCCCACACCATTAGACCACCTCCATGAGCCTGTACTGTTGACACAAGGCAGGTTGGGTCCATGGATTCATGCTAGTGGCTCCAAATTTTGAGCCCACCATCTGAGATTCCTCAGAACAGGCTACGTTTTTCCAGTCTTCAACTGTCCAGTTTTGGTGAGCCTGTGCCCATTGCAGCCTCAGCTTTCTGTTCTTGGCTGATAGAAGTGGAACCCGACATGGTCTTCTGCTATTGTATCCCATCTGCCTCAAGCTTCAATGTGTTGTGCATTCTGTGATGCTTTTCTGCTCACCACAATTGTACAGAGTGGTTATCTGAGTTACTGTAGCCTTTCTGTCAGCTCGAACCAGTCTTGCCATTCACAGCTGACCTCTCTCATCAACAAGGCAGAGCTACTGCTCATTGGATGTTTTTTCTTTATTGCATCATTCTGAGTAATCTCTAGGGACTGTTATGTGTGAAAATCCCAGGTTATCAGCAGTTATAGAAATACTCATACCAGCCCGTCTGGCACCAACAATCATGCCACAGTCAAAATCACTGAGATCATATTTTTTCCCCCATTCTGATGGTTGATGTTAACATTATCTGAAGCTGCTGGCCCGTATTTGCATGAACTGCATTATGATCTGCACTGCTGTCACACAACTGGCTGATCAGATAATTGCATGAATGAGTAGATGTGCAGGTGTTCCTAATAAAGTGCTCTATGAGTGTATAACAGTTAAAAACAACATAGGAATCAGTGGTAAATGAGTAAAATGTAGAACATTAAAAGAAAGAAGCCTTTCCTGAGAACAATTCCAAAAAGCAGCACTTGAACTTCTCCAACCATAATTAGAACTACAATTACATTGTGTGTTGTGGGTAAATGAGACCAAAATCACCTTTCAGTATCACCAAGTATTCAGTATTCAGGATGGCACTGTAGATAATTAATTTGATTAAGAAAAATTATACTATATCCTATAATATTGCTCGATTTTAAACCATCTAGGCAACAAATCAGGTAATCGGCGCACAGCCAACATCCGCAGCATTGGGTACTCAGACCTTTTCAGCCTGTCCAAGGAGGACCTAACAGACACTCTGTCTGAGTTCCCAGCTGCCAAGCGCCTTTTGGAGGAAAAGGGGCGCCAGATCCTCACCAAGATGGGAATGCTAGAGATTTCACATGAAGGGGTGGAGGAAAAGGAGAAGATGGAGGACAAAGTGGTGCGCATCGAGTCTAGCCTGGAGACACTACAGACCAAGTTGGCACGATTGATGGTCGAACTGGAGTCTAGCGTCCGCAAGATGATGAGTCGTGTGGAGCAGCTGGAACTGCAGACTGATGGCTGGGAGGGCATTGTGGCCGAGGGGGCCGGGAGCGAAACTGAGGATGAGACTGAGAGAAAGAGGGAGGTTGGGGATGGTGAGGGAGAGCAAGAGGAGGAACCACAAGGAAAGAGGAGTGAGGGGGATGGAGGGGAGGAAGATAAGGATGAGGGGAAAGAGGTAAAACAGAAGTGAGGATAGTGATATAGTGAAGAGAATTAAAAGAAGACAGTGTATTAAGACAGGGAGAGAGAAGCAAGATACAATATATAAATTATTTACCGTCTATTTCACCAAATTTTGCCAAGTCAATACATTAGAAAAGAGGAATGTCCCACAAGAAAACTGACACTTCATCTGTTGCGATCCAAGACACTTTTACTGAGGTTATACAGATCAAGCAAAACAGTGCAGCTACAAAGCTTGTCATTATGATGCCTAAAATATCCACCTCTATTCAACACAAGGTGGCAGCAGTTGAGCATGAGAGCACAGGCAGTGAAATGAAGTCGTTACAGATGATTCCCTGTTGAGTAAGTGCTGTTGAGCTGACCTGTGAATTGACGCTATACTGTAAAGACACTATGTGTGATTGGACTAAGTAACATGTCCGATTAATATAATCTAAAGACCTAATTAACTGCACTAGTGTCTAAATTGACTGTGGATTTGTTTTATTTTTTCTTCTTTTTTTGCTGATTCCCTAGAATTCTCTTTTAAATGTATTTGATACGGTAAGGCCAATGCAAAGAAAACAGAGATAGATTAAATATTTAAAAACCTTTTTATGTCAATAAAAATTGTCAATTGTTTGGAAATTTGTGGCGAATCCTATCACAGGAGCAAAGGAGCAAGGCCGAGATCACCCTGGATGTGATGACATAATATATATAACGTAATACACATTAATATAATGGCAAACACAAACATGACATTGACCACTCTGGTGTTTAAATGCAATAGTCAATATTTTTCATTTCCTTCTATGATTAATGTGGAAAGTGATGCAGAAATGATAAAAATAAAATAAAATAATAGTTTAAGCTACTGTCTTAGAACATGTGTATTAAGAAGCTGAAAAAACAGTTTGGAAACCTGCCTTCCAGTCTGGAATGTTTGTTTATATTTGGATTGGCTTCTTGTCAATCATTTTGTAGATGCACCCCAATCCCCCTTCACATCCTCATGAATCAGTATGAGGAGAAGTTGCATGTTTATAATGTTGTAACTTGGCTGTCAAGCAGTAGAATATTCAAGTGTGCTTGAAAGTGATATCATGACAATCCTTGCTGATGGTGACTCTAGTTGAGCTTTGTGTACATGGGTGGAAATGGGGTGGGCTCACTGAGTAAAAAAAATATTATTCAAAACTTATTCAACTCCACCCATTTTACACTCAATGTTTTTTTCCCCCCGCACCATTCATGGTAAACTCTAGAAACTTAAGTTATATTTCTTTATTTGGCCTATATGACACTATAAACCATGTACAAAGGTACATGGACACCTGACAATCACACACATATGTGGTTCTCCCCCAAACTTTTGCCACAAAGTTGGAAGCTCACAATGTCTTTGTATGCTGTAGCATTACAATTTCCCTTCACTAGAACTAAGGGGCTCAAACCTTTTCCAGCATGACAATGCTCCTGTGCACAAAGTGAGCTTGATAAAGACATGGTTTGCAAAACTTGGTGTGGAAGAATAGAGTGACCTGCACAGAGCCCTAACCTCAACCCCACTGAATACCTTTATGATGAATTGGAAAGCCAACTGCACCCCAGGTTTTCTCACCCGACATCAGTGCCTAACCTCACTAATGCTCTTGTAGCTGAATGAACACAAATCACCATAGCTACACACCATAATCTAGTGGAAAGCCTTCCCAGATGTTGTTATCTACCAAAGATAGACAGGGAATTCACTATATTTTATTCTTGAAAGAATAGGGCTGAAGTAATTATTGACGTCTCTATTTGTAAATCTCAGAAGAGTAATTTTTCATGCATTGAGCGAGGTTGGTCTCAAGGCATCAACTTCAGTGGTCCAAAGGGACTTGGTTGTCTCCTGAGCTTATTTCAATAATTTATGTTGCCGTCCAATCAGAATCGGTCATGGATTACGGCCATTTACTGTGCTTAATTGGACAGTGGGTTCACGCGGCTTGTCATGGCGGCTGGGCCACAGAGAGGGGAGCAGATGGCGATTTAATAGCCATGGGGTTAACACAGACACCCATTTTACGGCTCCCTTTGGCCATTTTAGCTGAAATGTAGGAGTGATCGTATGTTATTAAGCATTAACTTTAATCTGAGGCTTTACTCGATTGTAAGCACTAGCCTACAATAGAGTAAATTTGTTCCTGTACTTTATTATTGTAGCAGTTTCTACCTTTGACACATTTCAGAGCCCTTGGGGTTTTTTTTTTTTTTTAAGTCTTTACTGGAAAACCCAGTAAGTTCCTTCAGAAACTTCTCTCATTATAGCAGCACCTGTGATGGATGAATCAAATATCATTGAAAACTAGAAAAGGGAACATCTCTAAATATTCTATTGTGATTTTGAGTTAAGCTGAGATTTGAGAGCAAATGCAGCAGGTGTGGGAATTCGCCAATATGAGCTGCACCCCATCACATATTACAACAATCTGCTCAAAAAAGCCCATCTGTTCTGAATTGTGTGTTTATAAACCAAATTACTGTGCATATTGCAGTCCTGCTCTTGTTCTCTCTGCGTATGTGTTAGACTGAATGCTGACCATGCCGTACTTGGTAATTGATTATATGAGATCCTAACATCCAAGCAGATGAGCCTTGCCATTAAAAATATAACGGTGTGATTAGAATCACTTGGTAGAGAGACAGGCAGATTACCACAGATAGAAACTTTTGATGTGTGAAAAAGTTATCATATTAGTTTTTATGAAAGCAGCTACTGCCCTTGTACATGACAGGAACAAGATCTATCCTGACAGACTTTAGATGAAGTGGCATGGCAGTGTTCCTAAGCTATTTCTGCTTGCCATGTCTTTGCTCCCAACTGAATATGCAGAGAGCTGGCTCAGGTGGTCGGCGTGGAGCCTCAGATTGTCAATTTAAAGAAGAATGTCTCAGAAATGGCAAGAGGAATGCAGCGGAAATAGGATCGGGTGAGGATTCCAAACGAGCTCTGCCTAGAGCCGCTGCTCTGTATAATGCTGCCTGCTCCTGTATCAAGCTAATAAATTACAGTCCATCCCTTCCATAACAGCAGCGTAAGAGAGACTAACTCGGAGAGAAAGAGGCATTGTGATTTAGATTCCAGATGTGACCCTGGGTTACCTAGCAACAGGTCAAACCCAGAAAAACATAGAGCGATACAGATGGAGTGATAGAGATGACCTCTATATCTAAATGCAGTGTTATGGGTCATGGACTATGAAAAATTGAAAATATTTACTAGTGTTATATTATATAGTGCTACCACTTCATCTATTTAGAATGGCAAATACAGCCTAAATACAAGCACATCAGTGGAGAAGGAGCTCGCTTTACACAAACATACTATCTGAATTTAACAGTAAAGAAACAGTTGCTATCATTAAATATTCGGTATCTTATCATGTACACTAACAGTGTACTCTAATGACGTGAACAGTAATGCAGTATTAACCTTAGCAAGCTCGCTGCAATATACAGTACTGTGCAAAAGTTTTAGGCACATGCAAAGAAATGCTGTAGGGCAAAGATGCCTTCAAAATAATGAAATTAAATGTTTCTACATAATAAAAAAAAAAAACCATAAAGAGCAGTAAACAGTAGTAAATGAAACAAAGTCAATATTTGGTGTGACAAAAAATCAAAATCAAAATAGTACAATCTATGCAGTTTTATAAGGAAATGAGCTGGTAAGTTTTATTGAGCATCTTGCAGAACCAGACACAGTTCTTCTGGAGACTTTGACTTTCGCACTCGCTTCTTATTTTTGCAGAAAAACCCAGCAGCTTTCATTGTGTTTTTTTGTCTGAAAAGTGTCTCTTATGTAATACGCTGCTTTCTTTACTGACATACAAACATTTTTCTGTAGCATTTAATTTTGTGCTAGAAAACTAATGTTCGGGAATCTAAAATATTTTTTTTTATCTTTTTTTTTTTTTCACTGACTTCATAATGTAGAAGTCATAAAATAAAAAATCTGTAACAAAGTTTGTCCTAAAAAAAAAATAGGGTGCCTAAAACTTTTGCACAGTACTGTATGTCAAAGTATGTGTCATTATCATACACTGTATGTTTCAGTTTCCTTCATAAATCACACTAACATGGTATTTTTAAACCAGTGTTTAGATTCTTTGCTTTTATTAAGTATGCAAATGTATGCCTTGTTCCACCTTGTTTGCATAAATAAATGTACATCTTTTAAAAAGTTCTACAAAAAATAATTGTAAGAATATCAATTGGCAAAGCCTGATTGTGATAGCTATTGTTAGAAGAATTATTTGATTTAACTGTAATAATATTGTCTATAAAATGTTTAAGGCAGATTATTTAAAGATGGTTATTGTTATTAATCTCCACATGCTCATTCTAGATTGTTGCTTAAAATAGCTCTCTGTGAATTTGGCCTACAAACAGACCAATTCTTGCTGATTTCATGGTGTGCTTGGTTTTATTATCATACTGAAAGTTCCACCTGCGCCCTAGCACAGCTTCCAGCCCGAGACAAGCCGGGTTTTTGCCAGAATATCCTAATACACACTCAGTGGCCACTTTATTAGATGCATCTTTCCAGAACTGGGTAGAACTTCTCATCGCCAGCCTGAATTCTTCACTATAATGGCCTTTTTTCAGGCCCTGAAAACTTCCTTCAGGGATTTTGATCCCTCGTGAAATTTTCTGTGGGGGAAGCTGCTTCTGAGAGTTCTGAGAGAAGCAGCTTCTGAGCGTCATGTCTGGCACCAAAAAGCATGCTATGCTTCAAAGTCTTTTAGATCATTTTAGAAGTTCTAGTGACTCTCGAAAGTTGTAGCCATTTAGTTATTTTAACTAATGTGCTGGGGTTTTTTTTTTCTGAAGTGTTCCTGAAGCCAGCATGATAAGCCAGCATGATGAAGCCTAAAGGCCCCCCCCCCGCACACTTTTTGGAAGCTAAGAAAATGTATCCCTAATTAATCCAAAGAACCCTTAAGGAACCTTTGTTTTTAAGAATGTAATTTATTACTACTATATTTGTGGAGATTCTTTGTATTGATCTCCATTATGATTTAGAAATGGACCATATGAGAAAGGTCCTGTTTGCAGTAGGTTATCATTCATTCACTCACTGTACCGTCCCTGGTTAACTATCAGTTTACAATAATTGTCTTACGTGATCTATTGATCCAGATTTGTAAGTGACGAGTGATGAATTTCATGTGGTAGCTCTTTTTAAACCCTAGTGCAACAGAATGTCATTAACAATTTTGTTAATAGGGCAGTACGGTGATACAGTGGGTAGCATTGCCACCTCACAGCTCCAGGGTCCCCTGTTCGATCCTGAGCTCAGGTTAGTCAGTCTCTCCAGGATTTCGCGATTTTGCGATCACAGAAATGAATGCAAAAATCAAGCAAACTCTGCAATATTTGGAGGACCTTGCAATTTTTCAAAATTACCACAGATTTTCCGCAGATTTGACTCAAGACGTGACATCATCACAATGCACATTCAGACAAAGCCCTCTTCGTCAAACACATGAGTCGAACATGAGTACAGCTAAAAGTTCTCATTTACCAACAAACATCACTGAGATTTTGTGCTGTTGCAATTTCACCAATTCAAGTATTTTTCTGCAAAAAAGCACAAAATCTCAGCAAGATTTTTTGGCCGCAACAATCGTTAAAAATAAATAAATAAATAAAAACTCTGAGAAATCCTGTATAGTCTGGTTAATATCTGTGTGGAGTTTCTGTGCATGTTCTCATTGTGTGCATGTAAGTTTCCTCCCACCTTCCAAACACATGCCAGTAGGTGGACTGGCTATGCTAAATTGCCCCTTGGCATGAATGAGTGTGTGAATGTGTGTGTGCATGGTGCCCTGTGATGGTCTGGCATCCCATCCAGGGTATTCCCAGTGTTCCTGGAATAGACTTCGGATTCACAGAGACCCTGACCAGAATAAAGCGGTTACTGAAGATGAATGAATTTTGTTAATATATTAGGCTAACTGAATATTCACAAATTTGTTTTAGATTCATTTTACTTTACGTGTATTTAATTGTGAAACTTTTTATCGGTAACGTAAAAGAGTTGTTGTTGTTTCAGCATAAAACTTAGCAACCTAGTATTTTGACACATATTTAAGAATAATGGAGAGATCAGTATTTGAGCTAGTAATTTTATACAGGTTTCTTCATCATCTTCATCAAGAAGGCAAATATGTAATTCAGTTCAATACGTCACTTTGCTTTAAGAGAATTTTGTTTCTTTAAACAAAATCTCATGAAACATTTTACAGACCTGTGTGTTTATGATATGGTATAGATATACGGGGCGGCTGTGGCTCAGGTGGTAGAGCGGGTTGTCCGCTGATCGTAGGGTTGGCAGTTCAATTCCCAGGCCACATGACTCCATGTGCCGAAGTGTCCTTGGGCAAGACGCTGAACCCCAAGCTGCTCCCGATGGCAGGCAGGTGCCTTGCATGGTAGCTCTGCTGCCATTAGTGTGTGTGTGAATGAGACACAGTGTAAAGCGCTTTGTGAACCGCAAAGGTTGAAAGGTGCTATATACCGTGGGGGGGAAAAAAAGTATTTGATCCCATGCTGATTTTGTACATTTGCCCACTGACAAAGAAATGATCAGTCTATAATTTTAATGGTAGGTGTATTTTAACAGTGAGAGACAGAATAACAACAAAAAAATCCAGAAAAACGCATTTCAAAAAAGTTATAAATTGATTTGCCTTTTAATGAGGGGAAATAAGTATTTGATCCCCTATCAATCAGCAAGATTTCTGGCTCCCAGGTGTCTTTTACACAGGTAATGAGCTGAGATTAGGAGCACTCTCTTAAAGGGAGTGCTCCTAATCTCAGTTTGTTACCTGTAAAAAGACACCTGTCCACAGAAGCAATCAATCAATCAGATTCCAAAGTCTCCACCATGGCCAAGACCGAAGAGCTGTCCAAGGATGTCAGGGACAAGACTGTAGACCTACGCAAGGCTGGAATGGGCTACAAGACCATCGCCAAGCAGCTTGGTGAGAAGGTGACAACAGTTGATGCGATTATTCGCAAATGGAAGAAACTGTCAGTCTCCCTCGGTCTGGGGCTCCATGCAAGATCTCACCTCATGGAGTTTCAATGATCATGAGAACGGTGAGGAATCAGCCCAGAGCTACACGGGAGGATCTTGTTAATGATCTCAAGGCAGCTGGGACCATAGTCACCAAGAAAACAATTGGTAACACTCTACGCCGTGAAGGACTGAAATCCTGCAGCGCCCACAAGGTCCCCCTGCTCAAGAAAGCACATGTACAGGCCCGTATGAAGTTTGCCTGAATGATTCAGAGGAGAACTGAGTGAATGTGTTGTGGTCAGGTGTGGTGAGATCTCGTTGGCATCAACTCAACTCGCCGTGTTTGGAGGAAGAGGAATGCTGCCTATGACCCCAAGTCATAACACCATCCCCACCGTCAAACATGGAGGTGGGAACATTATGCTTTGGGGGTGTTTTTCTGCTAAGGGGACAGGACAACTGCACCGCATCAAAGGGACGATGGACGGGGCCATGTACCGTCAAATCTTGGGTGAGAACCTCCTTCCCTCAGCCAGGGCATTGAAAATGACCTTAATGACTTGGAGAGGATAAGCAAAGAGGAGTGGGACAAAATCCCTCCTGAGATGTGTGCAAACCTGGTGGCCAACTACAAGAAATGTCTGACCTCTGTGATTGTCAACAAGGGTTTTGCCACCAAGGACTAAGTTGAAGGGGTCAAATACTTATTTCACTCATTAAAATGCAAATAAATGTATAACTTTTTTGAAATGCGTTTTTCTGGATTTTTTTGTTGTTATTCTGTCTCTCACTGTTAAAATACACCTACCATTAAAATCATAGACTGATCATTTCTTTGTCAGTGGGCAAACGTACAAAATCAGCAGGGGATCAAATACTTTTTTCCCCCACTATAAGTG